>BMAW01047866.1:18507-46210 GCA_019974015.1 Nephila pilipes
ATATATATATATATATATATATATATATATATATATATATATACACATATATTTCCGTGTAATCAAAATTCCTTTTTGGAACAGTAATCTACACAGATCTATTTATAGGAATATTTTAATAAACTTTTTATTACGTAATAACAAATAACCACACATAAAATAGACAAGTTTAATAACATTAAAAAATTCTTCAGCAACTGTTTAGATCATGATTATCCAATAAGTTTCTTAAATACTTATATGCATCATAAATATATTAAAAATCTTTGCGAATCGTGATCCATTTTCAAATCCACCACACAACAATAGGTCCACAAAGTCGGCTTGTTAGTGGTCTAGCCGTGAAGAATTTATTTATTTATTTACTTTTACACAGTTTATATTTTTACTCACTCTCTGGACCATTATACTCCTTTACCATACAACTTATTACCAACCAATAATTTGCATCCTTTTACACTTTATTACCAATCAAACAATGATTTAAATCTTTTTTTTTTTTTTCAATTTATATGGTGATGACGTGTTATATTTTTTCATTTTGAGTGTCTGATATCCATCTTGAAGCTTAAAGAAAATGATTTGTTTATGGGTTTTCCAGTAATTTAAAAAATTTCTAAAATATTTTCAAAAATTAGGGAGAAATTGTAATTCCACAGACAACTTAATTATTTTTTCCAGATTCATTTTTTTTTACATTAAAATAGATAAAATGGGAAAGATTTGAGGACGATAGTAGAAATTTCATAGAATTAAGATTAGTTTCATGAAATCAAAATGAGCAGTAGATGGAAGCCTTAAGTTCTACTATTTTCAAGCTTTAAAAATTTCTCTGTCTCAAAAAATGCAGGCAGTACATGAAAAACATTGCTGAACGAAACTTAAAACTCATATATATTTACATACTGTATGTATATATGCTGTAAATTTGAGTAAACAAAGAAATATTTTGACAGCAGAATTTGAGTAAATTTACGCATACCAGATTCACAGTCTGTATAGAACGCAAAAATCTCTTTTCACAAACAATATTTATAGGCGGACTGCCTTCCGTCCTACTCATTGGTTAACCTTTCTCTCTCTCTCTCTCTCTCTCTTGCTCTCTCTCGCTCTCTGGTCCAAAAAAAAAATGAAACTCTTTCGACACAAGAAAGTGCCATCTAGTGGCGTGTACACTGTCCAATAAAATTGCTTCAAATAAAATTCAGATTCATTCATGGAACTAAAAAAATGAGTTATGTGTAAATTTTGCAACATAAATTTAAGTAAAATTACTATCATTATTAAAATAAAAACAGTAAGATATAATCCCTATCTGTATTGGAATAACTTGAATTACCATATTTTTCTGTATATATTCAAATGCATCGAATACCTTCTATTTATATTCAAATTAAGTACTACTAATTGCTCCTCATGCTATGCAAAATTATTCTTTTTTTCAAATCAGTATGTAAAATAATGGTTTAATTATTTTTGGGTACAATTTATAACATGTGTATAATGATAGCTTATTTTTAATAACAACTTATGTCTAAAAAAATCTACTAAAATCATGTGATATTACATATTTATACCATAACATTAAATATTGAGATTTTGAGACATACATTTAAATACCAATAGTCAGTTTACTATTACAAGTTTAAAAATAATCGCAAACAAAATATTCATGTGAGATTCTTCACAATCTATTCCCAAAACTATAATTTCGTAACTAAATATTAGAAGAAAAAAACGAAAATGTTAAAGATTCGAGTTTTAATCAAAACCTCACGCAAAATGCAAAAGCAATTGACATTTAAAAAAAATTCTAAAATTTATCATCGAACTAAATTATTGTAACAGCATTTCAAATAGTTCCAAATGTACTCGTAATAAAATTATTTTCGAAACCCCATTTCTTTAAAATAACCAAATCAGCAGTGTAAGCAATATCTCGTAAAAATATCATTTCCAATTCCTCATTTAAAATTCACAGTCAGCATCACATAAAGAACATTTCTTTGTTCGAAACTCCATTTTCTGTGTTTATTTAATTTTATTAATGCCATTCGAGTCAAACGATAATTTCGAATGCACGATAATTTTGTTCGAACGATAGGCTGATTTAAGAAACATGGAATTAATTTATTGTACACGGTTGCCATTCTGACATTCTTAATTCCAAATGGAAAATTCTTGGTTGTAACAATTACGCAATTAAATATTTATTTTCAATCAAAGGAGCAGTGAAAATTTTTATTTGGTAAAACAGCGGTGGCATCTGAGACAATGAATAGCTGACCTTTTTCAAATGAAGCTCTTCTCCGTCGGGAGAATTGTTTATTAGAGGATGCGAAGAACGAATTTGCATACCAGGAAAGCAACTTAATTAACTAAAGAAAATGGCGTCGTTATCAGAAAAGGCAGCGACCGGCATTTTTGCTTTGTTATTTAATCTTATTCACCGTGGATGTAAGCAAAATTTCAAGGATGGTATGAATAGTTTTGGCGCTTTCTGCTCTTCTTCAGCGAACAAATGTAAACAAACTTGTTTGAGTTGGGAATATATTATCGTGATGCTCTATTTCAAGATGGCATTAGGGCCAGTGAAAATTGAGTTATTCTCGTATTTTTTTGCCCCTAAAGGATCATTTTAATGCTTGACGCCTTAAAATTATGCATGTGTTTGAGTAAGTACTTAAGTGTAAGTGATGTTGTTAAAGATTCAGTTTTGAGTTTATTTTCCGGAAAAGAAAAAAAAAACGAAGCAATCGATGTCATTGATCTTTCGTAAATATAGAATGTTTGACATTTCTTAATTGTAAAACTCGAGAGAAGCTCTGTTATTTAATTTTTTATAAATTTGCTGTGTTGATTTCAAAAGTAATGTAATATTTTTCTCTGTTATATAAGGAATTTCTTTAATTGTGAATTCTTTTTCCTTCCTTAATAAAGTTTCGCTTTAAAAAATAATCCTGTTTATTATATAGGAACAATATGCAGGCATTTAATCGCTGAACATATTGAAAAAATTACATTAATTCTAAAATAATACAAAAATAGAAATAAGCAAAATAGACCTCTGTTTTGTAGCTAAGAATGCACATTTGTTCGAAAATGGCTTGCCAGCAGATTTTAATGTAGTGAGTGAGTGAGTGAATGTAAAGTTTAATGGCGAACTTAGTTCTTGAGAACTTGACAAAATTCAAGGCATGTGTTTACTACTTATAAAAGTCTAGAAAACTCATTTGTATATCCATTTGTATTACACATTTGCTATTCGCTGAAAGTCATGCATAACCTCTGTGGTCCATTTATGATAATCAACATTGAAAATGTTGATTTACATGTTGCTGTACTACATTCAAACGTTGCTACTGCTGCAAAAAAAACTCATAGATTTTCTTGAATGAGTGAGTGAATGTAAAAGTTATTGGCGCAAGAGCCAGATATGGCTATTCTGCGCCAAACAAGATTTAACTGTGGTATAGACGTTAAGAAATTGGGAAAAAAGACAATTGTTTGACAAGAGAAGGAGGGTCGAAAATAGAGAAGGATCGCTAGGATATCCAGGGGGCGCGTCACCTGTGTTTACTAAAGACAGTACACCTCATGGGAAAGAAAAAGATCACTAATGTTCCTCGGAGTCATGATGCCCGTACTTACCTAAAGAAGGTAAGTCCCTGAGGTCCCTTGATATAATCCCCAGGGGCAGGGTGCCCGGCTATACCTCCAGACGCTGAGTACCCATTTGAGTCGCCTCTTATGACATGCATGAGCTACAGTGGAACTATTCTGTCATTACCACATGGGTCCAGATTTTAATGTAATCCGTAATCCTGAAATTGTTAAAATAATTAGTCCATCATACAAATTTCTGATCTATTTAAAAAAAAAAAAACTACTAATCCTTTATTGCTTCTAAAAATAACATATAGCATACATAATTTATATCAAAATACGACAAACTTTTATTTCATTGGCTAGAAATCAGTACTGAAAATGACATTTTGCAAGTGTGTGTGTGTGTTTGCAGAGTAATAATTATTAAAAACAAAAGTATCATAAATGCTGGTTCAGATTCCAATATAAAATAGAATTTTCTATTTTATTAAATTAGTACATTTCCATTACATTTAGTCAATATAATGGAAATAAAATTATTATTATAGGTATTATTGTACCAATTTACAGTGTGTTTTTAACTAAAGAATCACACTTATGGCCGTAGTTGTAAAAAACATATATGTCATAGAAATGTTCCTCGGTTAAGAAAATTCAGCATAAAGTCCGAAAACTTCAAATTCGAGTGTTAAATATTACAGGTTTATTTAAAATGATTCATTCGATTTCAAAATTCTACATTTTCATAAATAAACGAAACAGAACGATAAATAATTAATGAATACAAAGGAATACCATGGAAGGGTTTTTTTTACAAGTGTTCGAAATGACTTCCTTTAGTTATATGTATAACATCAATTTGGTATGTAAATTCCTGCCAGACACGTTGTAAAGTGTTAGTGGTAATAGGAGAAATCCGTTGCTTAGGTTCACATAAACTTGTAGACAATGGTGGCGCATACAGTTTATATTTTACAAACCCCCAAAAAGAAGAAGCTGTATGAGTCCATGTCGGGTGACTTAGGTGGAGAGCTTTTACCATCAAGTCATCTGGTTCACTGTAGCCGATCCAGCTCAGAGATAGCTCTGTGAAATATTTCACAAAGAAAACACTAGAACCATGTATTATTCACTATTTAAAACTCCCTCAATTTTCTTTTGTATTAATGTATTACTGATCATCCTGTGTCGCTTATTTTTGAAAATATGGCATTATGAAATGGAATGAATCATCTTGAATAACCCTGTATAATTTGCACTTTCAACAAATGCCGTTGCATTTCGTTACAACAAGTGCTAGTGTATGAAGATTTAAAAATACGATGATGATTTTGAAAGTATCCGTATTATTAATGAGAAATGGTACTTTAGGAATGGGGTAACTCAATGTAAATAAGTCATTAATTTTTTTTTTTCTGGTAGGTCTTTGAATATGCTGCCGCTCGCATCCCAAAAAAATCGTCGCCACTTTTCCGGCCAATAAGGCCGTCTTCGCTTTCTCAAGAAAAGATTCTCCGGAAGCAACGATTATTTGGTTTCCTGGGTGTAGTAATGAATACAGGTCTCATAGACGGTGATAATCAAAGCATACATTCTGATTTGGAGGAAAATGACTGCCAAATAAAAACTTACCTACAAATCAATGTCAGATTAGTTTTCGCCTCGTTTGGCAGAGCACAATGGTAACGCTAGTTTGAATTAATCTGTCGTTCGTAACGATTTACCGTCAAAAGTGGGTATTTTTTAAGCCATCCTCGTAGTTTTGGGGTGTATTTTTCATTAAAACTGGAACATTTATAACAAAGTAATCACATAAAGCAAGTAGAAAGTATGTATTAACAATTTAGGAAAATAGACTAATAAATGAAGTCACGTCTCTCTCTCTCAAGAACAAGAGAAATAAAACCTATCTTTGATTGTTCAACTCATTTTCTTACAAAATAACATACTGAACGGGTCCAAAGAAGTAAAATATTTTGAATCAGACATATCGTTTTTAAAAATCTGAGCTTTTGAAATTTAATAATGTAAGGGAGAGAGAGACAGACTGCATTTTATGAGAAAAAAAATTCGATTTAAAATTATTTTTTATGTATTTATATTGTAATTAAGTATTATTATAATTTTTTTTGCTTTTTGTTTAATTTGTATCTAAACCTTTGAAAATGTTTTGATAAGTAATCGAACAATTTTCGATCAATGAGGTGCTGAAAAAAAAAGATCAGGGTTTCAAGAGATTTGGTGACTCTTTTTTTTTTTTTTTTTTTTTAACATTTAAGAAAAGCATAACCGCGTATCGAAAGGGGGAGGGAATGAAATAAGGTAGAGGGTAGAAATTGCTGTAAATGCATTTTCGCCTTTTTCTTACAAGTCAGGCGATTTTTTTTTTCTTTTTTTTCTCTTCTTTCCACACACCCACCCCATTTTTTTTTTTTTTTTTTTTTTTTTTTTTTTTCAAAAGTTCACCATGGCACACAAATCCAATCGGGTGCAGGAAAAAAGATGTTTTGAAAAGTGAAATTGCTTCCGACGTCCTAGAATTGCTCACAAACCGACCCAGAAAGAGAAAAGGCTTTAAAAAATCGAGACTAAATAAAAAAAGATAAAGAAAGAAAGTCGAGGGAATTCACAAAATGTATTTTTACGACAAGAAATATTTTTTTTATTTAAAGAACTTTTTTTTTTCTCTTTTCTTACTTTCTGCTCCTATTTTTATAGCGTCAAAAGCTAAAATAATAGTCCTCCAGCATTTGAATTTCTCGAATTTTTAAGACGCAGCAAACTGAAAAAAAGGAAAGGGAAAAACATCCCAAGCATCAAAGTTTTTGTATGCTTCTTAGAGTGCACAAGCAGGTTTTCGTAAGAATAAAAAATGGAAGCTTAAAATTCATTTTTATCCTTTTTCGAATGTTTTATTTGAACTTAAAGTTAGGTATTATTCCTAAAAAACTTTAGAAGAATCGTCTGTCATTTGCATTCACCTAAGAAAGTTCTATTAAAATAGTTTTTGAGATCTTAATGATTTCTCACAGATTTTTAAAATATTATAAGGTTATTTTCCCTTAATAATACGATAGAAATGTTTCTTCGGAATAAGAGAAACATTAACATCGTAATTAAATTTTCATAGGCTTCCTTTTTCTTTATTACTTTGCTAATTCTGACAAACGATTTTTTCTCCCACTTAAGAAAATTTTTTATTGGTAAATCAAATTATTCTGAATTGAAATATTTTTTCTTTCATACATATTGAAAGAAGAATGACTAATATGTCTAATTTGACTCAGGGTTTTCACGCTTAAAAGCAAAGGATATGTTCCAGTTGTTTGATTGAATGTTTAATAACATCGTAACTTAGAAGCAAATAAAGGTATTCGCAACTGACCTCGTAATTTTGAAACACGGTCTAGTGAAGAGGACGAAACCTATGTTGACTCTCTCTTCTCGAAACTTCCACACCATACTAAGCAAGAACTCCAGGGTTCGATATATTTAACGTGCATCAACTTCGCTACACAATGAGCCTTTAATGGGATCTGAATTCCAACCCACAACAGGATGAAAACATCGCCGACCAACAGCCTACGACGTTGCCAGATCTGAACATTAGATTAGGCATAGAATTTTATTGGTGGGGAGATTTAAGATATATACATAAATATATTACATCTTAAGCTTCTAGTATAATCTATAACTCTAAACTTTATTTATGAATACTATTATACAGTTCATTCCTCTAACAGAATACAAGATTAAAGCCTCACAAAATAACTTATGAGTAAAATTTTAAATATTACAATTTGCTTTTTAATATTATTATATAAAATTCGTAGAGGATTGGATTACTCCAATATAAAAATTAATCAAGTAAGATTATTTGGCCTGGTCTTCTGAAAGAATTCTAGTTAGCAGCAATGTATTACTTCTATTCTTACAACCCCTAAAACTTGTTAGAATACACTGTATATGCCTAAGTAAAACTTTTCTAATCTAAAGGAGTTATTGACTCATAGTTGCTCATTAAGATTAGAATAACTGCAGTTTGACGTCTCATTTTCTTGAAAATTTCTTTAGAACTTGTCAAAATTCAAGGCATGTGTTTACTAATTATCAAAAGTCTAGAAAACTCCATTTACTAATCACTGTAAGTCATGCATAACCTCTGAGGTCGATTTATAATAATTAATAATGAAAATGTTGGTTTACATGTTGCTATACTACATTCAAACGTTGCTACTGCTGCAAAAAAACTCAGATTTTCTTGAGCGAGTGAGTGAATGTGAAGGTTATTGGCGCAAGAGCCAGGTGTGGCTATGCTGCGGCAAACAAGATTTAACTGTTGTCTAGACGTGAAGAAATTGAAGGAAAGACAAAAATTGGTTCCCAAGAGAGTCGAAAATAGAGAAGGATCGCTAGGGTAACCCGGGGGCGCGTTACCTATGTTTACCAAAGACAGTAAACCCCATATGAAAGAAAAAGATCTCTAGGGGGCCACGAGATCATAATGTCTGTACGAACCTAAAGAAGGCAAGCCCCTGAGTTCTCTTAATATAATCTCCAGGGCCCGGCTATATCCCCAGATGTTGTGTACCCATTTGAGTCGCCTCTTACGACATGCATGAGCTACAGTGGGAGTATTCTGTCATTCCAGGTCACCACACGGGTCAAGACCCTGGGGAGGGAAGAGAGTTTAGCTTATCCTGTCCGTAATTTATTAAAAATGAGACACCTGTTACTGATGTATAATTTTTTTTAGCCTTGTTAATTTTACTAATATTCCTTTGTACTTAAAGCAGTGTTGAAAAAATGTTCTTAACAGTGATTGCCGAAACAAAAGTGTCCTTTCAATATTATTGTAATTTTAATATTGTAATACAATTTTATAATTATATTAATGTGTCGAACTAATATTATTATTGTAATAATGAAACATTTTTGTATACAGGGATCTTATAAGCTGTTCATGAAATATCTTACGGCAGTCTCCTTTTAAGCTCTTTGTTTCATATTTATTATCTGTGTTTATAAAAACGTGTTTATAAAAATGAAAATGTAAAAAATGATAAATAAAGCAATCTATCAGAGCACGTGCAAACATATTTTTCAGTTCGGTCACTGCCCGACTTGGTCTCCCTCTGGTTACGGGGCCTGCTACAAATTTGACAATTCGACAACCTGGGATATAATATTTAAATGTGAATATATATATACATAACAAATTTTAAAAAATACAGTTACAAGTAATCTGATAATTTTCAACACAACTAATAAAAATCAGATAGTCAACTAGATGAGTTAATTTGCCTTCCGTATTATTATCAGATATTGGGAAATAGGCTCCTTCATAACTAATTCAAATTAATTGCGCCACAAACATTTCTATTATTATAATACCCATTATTATACATAAATTCCTGATCGAAAAAGAAAGCTATGAAATCCCTTTTGAAGATAATTTATTTATTGATTGTTCATTAACGTCGCACTGAGAAGCAACACGAAGGCAATTGGCAATGTACCCCGTAATTTTGAGCCTCGGTCAAGTGACGAGGACGACACCTGAGCTAGTACCTCCCTATCCAAATTTCCTCATCACACCAATGGGTGAATTAGGAAAAATGAAGCAGAGCTGGAGTAAAATTGGACCTAATACATTCGAATCGAAATGATTGGCATTCTAAATTGAAAGCCATCTTGATTCATTATAAAAGAAATGTTTTAATTGGAATTATGTATTAAATATCTGTTAATTATTTACTTTCAAGTAGAATTTTGTTATTAAGCAAAAACTTGGGACTTTCAAAATATTAGTGTCGCATATAACGATACGTTTAGTGGCAATTGTTCAAAAGAATAGCAGAAAAATATCCTGCATATATTATTGATTTAATAACCTAAAAAGATGACAGCATTTTAGCTTTACAATGGTTTTAATGTAGACGGTGTGTGTGTGTGTGTGTGTGTGTGTGTGTGATCATCCTAATTTTTCGGCATGTTTCGTTTTTTATTTCATTTTACACCAGATTAAATATTGATTTTCATTTGTTTATGTATATGTTTTTGTTTTATTTTGATTTTATGGAGAAATATGGATTTTCCCAATAAACCAATAGAAGATTTTTATACCACAAAGTCAACCTTCGCTATTTAATCTTAAGTCTAATGTTGCCATAAAATTCTGATTGCTCATAAAAAACACTAAACAAATGTAATGTAGGGATATTCTAACATTTATTGGAAGCTTTGAGAATGGAGTTTCTTTCAAAAAACAAAGTACTAAATCTAATATTAAAAAATTTTCTTAATAATATTAAAATATAAATTCCTAAATTTCCGTGAGAAAAGAAATATTCATAACATACTTTCGTTTTCGCTTTGATTTTCAATTCAAACTCTTTCATTTCTATACAAAAGAGATGAAAGAGTTTTAAATTATTCATTAAATACGAAACCACCCCGAAGTCGAACGATTATTTTTGCACTTCCCTTTTAGTCTGACAGCTCCCACTAAATTTCGTGCCGCCGTTATTAAATTTCTCTTTTTGAAAAGATCCCCCACAAAACTTTTAAGGAATGAGAAAGGAATAAAATTTCCCAACTTTCTTCTTTCAAATAATCGATGAACGAAACCAAAAATTTCACTCTGCTCTTTTCAATATATTTTTCCAAAAAAAATCTTTCTTTAAGATTCAAATCTTCCAGAATGTTGAATAGCGTAATAAATATAATGGAGGCCAAGGATTTCTTCACGTTTGCGGAATAAGAAAGCAGTTGAAAAGCATTATCAGATCAGGACTGATTTTTGAAAAAAAAAAAAAGAAAGAAATGAAAACGAAGAATTCTTCGCAGACATTCAATGACATCATAAACATGATGATGATTCCACCAGAATAAAAATAAGGTCACAAGAATTCTGAAAAAAATATATATAGCAAGAAACTTTTGGAAGAGTTTGGAGCAAAGCGACAAGAGTTTAATAATAAATAGAATTTTACGTCATCAAAGATTGTTCTTTTAATTCTTCAAATATTTATTTCAGATTTTAAAATTTTTAAAAAGATTCTGAGCACAATTCTAATTTGTTTCTTTACAATCTCTCACTTTTTTTTGTTGTTAAATATTTACTCATTGTTATAGGAAAGGATTACATTCTTTTAGCAAAAGATATTTCAAAGTTTAGAAAAAGTAAAATCCAAACCAGATTTACATAAGCTATTTACCGTAATCATCGTAAAAAGATTAAACTTTCAGAACTTTGGAAAGAAAAGAATAATCTTATTTCTAATTTTGAAAATAAAATAAAGACCCATGAACTTAAAAGTTTAGGAAATTTATTGCCTGTAAGGATGTTAAATATCTGTCTCAAAAGTTTTTGAACCAGTGTTTTTCAATATATAAAACATCTCTTAAAAGATATTATTATTATTTATAAAAATGAAGCATTTAAAATAAAAAATCATACCTTTTGTCCTAATTTAGAAATTTTTATAAATATAAGAGATGCTTTTAATTGATTATTAACATGTGCTAACATGTAGTTTTAAGAATATAGCATCAATAAAAACGCATGGGCGTAAAATAATGCAAGTATGGTGTTAGGTACAAAGGATTGACATTATAATTCAATATGATTATAATAAATTACGTTTAGACTTAGTTTAGTTTTTTTATTAACGTCGCACAAGAAGCAACACGAGTGTTATTAGGGACGGACTTCATAATTTTGAACCTCGGTCATGTGACGAGGACGACACCTAAGCTAGCACCCACCTCTCCTAACTTCCACACCACGCCAACGGGTGAACTTTGGGCTCCGACAGATTTAACGTGCATCATCCTCGGCTACACGACCAGTCTTTTGCGGCCAAGGATCGAACCGCGACTGAACGAAAACCTCCGGCCAAGAATCCGAAACTATAATCATTAATTAGGCTACCGCTGCCACTTTACAGTTAGGTTGCTTAAGGTATATTTAATTTAATATTTAATCGTCTGGTTTTATTCAAATTATCCGAAAAGATTATTATTATTGTGTACATTAATAATGTATCATTCACTATAATTTTATTTTTAATTTAATGAATGCTTTTTACAGCGGAATTGTCAGTTTTTATTCTTTTTGTTCTTAACATTGACAACTTTATTTTGTACTTTAGTATGTTTTGATTGGGAAAATAAAAATGCATTAGAAATTGGAAGAAGGTATTATCTTTTTTATAGTAATTGCTTCTGTGAAGTCTGAGGCTCGGGAGCACGCTTACGTTACTCTAATTAATATTAATTTCGAATAATTCTACTTTTTCAAGAATTTATCAGAAGAAATTTCTTAAAAAAAACCCGTTAGCTCCTGAAAAAATGGAAATAACAAAGCTAACTTCATTCTTTTTAAAATTTTCTTTTCGTATTTTTATGATGCAAAATCTAAATGAAATAAAATAATAATTAAAATCAGCTTTGTAAAAAAAAAAAAAAAGAAAGAAAATACGTGTTAAACACCTGATTTAACCAAACCAAAAACCTTAAAATCAAAATGGATGTCAATTCTATCGAAAAAAGGTTTTTTTTTTAAGTAACAGGATTTTATATCATGAAGTGGAGTTTTGTTTTTCTGCAGATAATTGTAAGAAAAAATATTTTTAAGGAAAAAAAAAAACTATAGGCTCTCCCTTACATTGTATATTTATGTTTTTGAATTTTAAGATTAAAAAAAAAACATACTCAATTTTAAATCGAATATTTCTTCATGTACATTATTATTGGTATATTTCAATATATTTTGTTCTAATAAAGATATACATGCAAAAAATTTTTTAGTAAAATTATTTAGTCAAATTTGTAGAAATCAACTCGCAAAAATATTCGACGTATATTCAGTATTAGTAAAAAATATATATTTAACAAAATATTTAATCGGTTAATTGATTTATTAATAATTACTTAGAAGCAATACGAGGGTTTTAGTAATTCTGAACCTTGGACAAAGACGACACCCGAGCTCTTAAAATTATATTCTCCACTAGATCTTTGCATCTACAGAAATTTGTTTATCGCACCCAAATTAAATAACATCTTATTTGCATACCCTTCATTTGTTATATTGCATTGTTACAAAAATATTACGTATAAATCTCTCTCTCTCTCCCCACAGTTTCACTCCTCAACTTAAGGCAATTTATAACATCAAAAAAATAGCTGTTAATTCTTTCCATAAACAACTTTCGCAAATGTTTCTGGTACCTTTCAACGGCTTTAAAATAACCTACAGCTAAATTTTTCATATTGTTATAGTAATCAATAACTTCAAGACGTATTCATTTTGAAACTCGGAAAATTATCTAGAATATTTTGATTGTTTATTAACGTCGCTCTCAAAAGCAATACGAGGGTTATATTAACACATGGATCAATAAGTTCCGAGACTAACCCAGAGATGGCGCTCGTAGTAAACCAGTAACCAGGTCTTTCTAGAGTACTAACCTTTGCTTGAAACGTGTCAAAATTTTAAGTCGATCGGACCAGAAACAGCTGAGTTATCGAGGTTGGAGTAAAGTCGTTTTGTAGTTTGTTTAAAAAATGGAAAAAACCGAGTTTCGTGTTCTGATAAAACATTGTTTTTTAATGGGTAAAAACACCGCGCAAGCGAAACAATGGATTGAAAAATGTTACCCGGACTCTTGTCCATCAAAAGCAACGATTTGTCGGTGGTTTGCCGAGTTTAAACGTGGTCGTACCGACACAAATGACGCGGAACGCTCGGGTAGACCTGTGGAAGCCGTTACACCGGAAAATGTGAGTGAAGTGACAAAAATTATAATGAAAGATCGTAAAGTGAAGCTCCGTGAGATTGCTGAGATGACACAGATATCATATGGAAGTGTATTTACTATCCTTCATGAAAAAGGTTTTTTCCAAGTGGGTGCCGCGATTGCTTTCGATGGAACAAAAACAGCAACAAGTCGACGATTCAGAAAGCTGTTTATCGCTATTTACTCGCAACAAAAAAGATTTCTTGCGTCGTTACGTGACCATGGACGAAACATGGATACATCACTACACTCCAGAGTCGAAGCGGCAGTGGCGCACAGCTGGCGAAAGCCGTCCGAAAACGCAGCAGTCAGCTGGCAAAGTCATGGCGTCAGTTTTTTGGGATACGCATGGCGTGATTTTCATTGACTACCTCGAAAAAGGTAAATCGATCAACAGTGATTATTATATTGAATTGCTGGTGCGTTTGAAGGAGGAAATCGCAAGAAAACGACCGAACAGTCTCGGGACTTATTGATCCATGTGTTACAGAAGAACCATCTAAGTTTGAAACTCGGCCAAATAACGAAGACGATACCTGCGCTGGCCCCTTTCTCTCCAAAATTCCACACCACGCTAACAAAACTTAGAGCTTCCGGCAGATTTAATGTGCATCAGCCCCGGTACACGACGGGTTTTTAGTGGTATCGGGACTCGAACTTACAGCTCGACGGAAGGAACGTCAGCAGCGAAATAGCACACAATTTTTTTTTTTTTTACTTACAGAATCACTGCGATTTGCGTAAAATGCCGTAATAAGGTAATAGATTCATATATTTTAAAAGGGAAAGTAATGAATTGGAACGATAAATCTTAAAATTCGCAATATTACCAGTATTCAACTATAAAAGGTTAAATTATAAGTAACTTTTCAAGTAATTACCGGTACATAGGAGTCAATAATAAATGCAAGACTCCCATGTACCGGTCATTTTGATTTCGTGACCGTTATGTTAATCATATGGAATTTCAGTTTTTATTTACGTCGCACTAGAAGCAACACGAGAGCTATTGGCGACGGACCTCGTAATTTTGAACCACGCTCAAATGACGAGGACGACACCTGAGCTGGCACCCTCCCCTCTCCTAACATCCACACCACACCAACAGATTGGTCCTATGGAATTTCTGTACAACCGTCCTCAAATCTTAACTATTTTATTTATCTGAATGTAATAAAGTGCAAAAAAATAATGAGTTTTCTGCGGATTCTCTTTTTTTCCTCTAAGTTTTAAAAATGTTTTTACCCCTATTTTAATGATTCGTTTTTAGGTTTTCCGATCTTTAAGAAATATTCTAAAATATTTTCAAAAATCGGATCAAATGCAATTCCGCAGAAACCTTCCTTTATTTTATTTTTTTTTTTGTATCTTCAATTGCACTTTTTTTGCATTCAAATAGATAAAATAGTATAGATAGTATAATAAGTTTATATAAAATAGTATAATAGTTTTCCATAGGATTAACATTGCGTTCACGAAATCAAAATGGCCGGTAAACGGGAGCCTTGATGCTTTAATGAGACAAAACTTGAATTGAAATTTGAAAACTAACATTTTAATACTGAATAAATATTTCTGAAATTTAAAAGAAACGGAAATAGCAATCCATCAAAACGCCAGAGAAAATTGAATAAAAATGCTGAAAGATACAATGACGAATAAATATTTTAATGTATTGATTGACCAAAAATTTTTGATTCCCAAACGATAAAAATTCCCTCCGCCCCCGACCCACATATAGATTCTAGTGGAATACATTTTTAATACAATCTATGCAACTATATAATTCAAGATTGATTCAAGACTACTATAAGATTTACCTATAAATCTAGTAAAAAAAAACTTTTATTCATACATTTTATATTTTTCCAAATTAAAATGTGTGTTTTAAAGCCTTCTGCATACACAGCTAAAAGGGGACTTTGTTACAGAACAATACAAAGACCTTTAAAAATTATTCTCAGGTAAAAATGTCTAATGAATCATTTTATTATAGTAAATTTGCAAATACCAAGTAATGTATTGGAACTGAAAAATTTTTTAACCATACATTCAAGATTGCACTGCAGTTTTTACGAAAGCGCTTTAAGGTCGAGAAATTAAACTATCAGTTATATATTTTCAAGTGTGGGCGTGTAAAAATTCGTAGTGCAAGAGCCAAATCTGGTAATGCTGCACCAAGCAATGAGTATATGTGATCTAGACGTTTGAAAAAAATTGGGGGGGACAAAAGGATAATTGCTTAATAAGAAGGATCACTACGGTATCCCACGGATACATCACCAGTGTTTATCAAAGAAATAAACCATATGTGAAAGAAAAAGATAACAAGAGTACCTTATGGTGGTTTAATTATTATATTATGGTGAGTATTAATGGTGATCGTACTTACTTAAAAAAAGGTAAACCTCAGATGAAGGGGACAAAAGATGTCTACGATGAAGTAGATGACAATCCACAGCCAAAATTTAGTGAAATAAAAGACCACTTGAATTTTGTGATAACATATGTTGAAGACAACAACAATGAAACCAAATTTGAATATTACAAACATTTGAGCCATCTGCACCAATTATTTGTTTAAGAAATCAAAGCTAAAGGAAAACAAGTCATTTATTCAAACCAGCATTGTAAAGCATGTTAATAAAGAGAAGTTACGTTTAAAGTAGGTTGGTGTTTTTTCAATCTAACAATGATCACATAAGTAATGTTACAGATTTGAATTTTTTTTATCTTATTTTTTGAATTTTTCTTTATCTTATTTCAAAATAGAAATTATTGGTACTGTACAAAATGTTTAGAGATGTACCTTTGGTTTATTTTATAGGTTATTTTGTTTCCTCCAAACAGCCTTAATTAGCCTGGATTACTGTACTTAATATCAAAATTAGCAAGCAAGTATTTTTTTAAAGGATTTTCAAAATACATTCTTGAAATATTTCACATTTATAAATCTCTCTCTCTACCATAAATCAACAAATTTGACTTTTACTTTCAAGTTCTATAATGCAATGCAGAGTTGTAATAAATAAATAAATCTATTTTACTAAATATATATATCAAAAATATTTTTCAGCCTTTGAAAATAATTCATAACAAATTGAATGAATGATACAAAATTCCATTGAAATCCATCTACACAAATATATATATATATATTATATAATCTACTTACATATTCAAAACTTCAAAAATTCTACATATTTCTAATCAAAAGACAATACAGAAAAATATTATTTTCAAAATTAATTACGATATTCATGTTAAAGAAAAAGTAAAAGTAACAAAAATGTATCCCAACAGTTTATTAAAATATACACAACACATAACAATTTGAATGATCATAAAATTTTCAAGTGTAAAACATTCATTGAGGAGTTTATCAGATAATTTAACATTCAATAATTGGTAATAGAACATTTTTGGTACAGAATTATTCAGAATAATAATTTTCCATAAATTTTACTTTAGCTATTTTAACATTTAGAAGACATATAAGAATAATTGACAAATGAAAAACACTTCAAAAAATTTTCAGCTCATAATAAATTAGTTATTTAAACTTGTTTTAATACATATAGTCTGTTTCACACAGCAATATTAATATTTAAAAAACATGAGGATGTATCTTTTTAGTTTCTATTGAGATATAATTTAAAACAATATTAAATATATATATATATATATATATGTATGAAAAAATGCATTTAAAAAATTCTATGAGATAAAATTAAAATAAAAATTTAGAGAAATCTTTCAGTATTGCGCATCAAATGTCAACTAAAATTTAATTAAAATTTAAGCTTTAGTAAACATGAAGCCCTGTAAGAGGGTAATACATATTTCTTTTCAGTTAATAGCATGTACTTCAAGAACATAACTTATAAATAATGATTTATTCATTTAATATGTCATAATTTTCAATTTCCATAGATCTTAAATCTGATTAACATCACATAAGAATTACATTAAAGCATCAATCATTATTATCTTATCAATTATACTGGAAAGTAATACTTTTATTTTATTTTAAAGATATCTTTTAATAATTAGAAAAATCTTAATTACTTCAAAAGAAAATCTCTCTCAATTGAAGAATTTTCTACTGAAAGGTTAATTAAATTAATTTTCCTGAGATGCATCACATGAATTATAATAAGGTGAAAAAATAGACAGATCATGTAAATTTTATTCAAAGTAACGAAAAACTTAAATAATAAGTTCCTCATGTCAGAAAATAAAAATTGAGTTTGTAAGTAAATCATTATATAACGGATGAGTATGGTAACATATAGTATGTTAAAAAAATACCACAGATTATAAACTCCTATTCATTCTGAGGTTGAAATTTAAGTAGTAGCAAGTTCATTTATCAAGCAGAAACACACATTTTTTGTAAAAAAATAAAATAATCCTTTTAGTAACAAATATAATAAATAATATAAACACTAATATATTATATACAGTATTTTTAATATAGTTTCGCAATAAATGAAGGGTAACAATTTGAAGCTTAGATTTGTTATATAAATAAGATACTAAAAGAATTAATTAAATTTCAAATTTCATGAATTTTTGTACTCTAGGTTAAGAAATTGCTTACATATGAATTTTTTATGAATTTGTATAATTTTAGGATAAAAATATTATGTTTATAATAGAAACTTAATATACAAACAAGTGAACATAATAAATATAAACATATGCGAATATCTTTTACATCTTCCAAAAAATGTCAAAAAAACATTACTCAGATCTCACACATTATTTTAAGTTTCACATAGTATTAGCTTTACAAATTATTCACTAAAATATTTGAACAAAAATATGGTATACATTTCTAAAATAAAATTTGTAAAACTGTTGTCACTATAACTAAAATGAAAAACTTTTTTAATTTAAAACAAGTTGTGCACAATTAAAATCTTTTTATTTCTCTCCAAGAAACTAAATTTATGAAACTAAACCAATAGTTTTCTAAATTCATATATTTAATGACAGCCTTAATATCCTTTTATTTAAAAAAAATACTAATTTTTTTAATAAGTACAAAAAAAAACTATTCTGAAAGATATTTCAGCCTATTTAAAGGGAAGATTACTAAGGACTGGTGCTTTTTTTCCAAACGTAAAAGTTTATATGAATTACTAATAAAACACCCATCGTTAGCATTATATTAATACTAACAAATGAACCTATACTCAGTTCATTGACTCCATATTGTTCCAGATCAACTTGTGAATGATTCAATTAAAAACAGAAGTGTTATATTTGACATTTTAAAATACTTTTTAAAAAAACCTATTACAATAATATATATGGTTGAGCTAAAGAAACAATGTACTTCTTTAAATAAATATGGAATGTTAATTTTCTAAATTAAAAAATTAGATTCACAATTGAAAATCAACAGCTACATGATTCTAAAAATAAACAAACAGCGAAAGTTCAAAAGAAAATTCAAGTAATTCAAAAACATTAATAAAAACATGAAAGCAGTAACAAAATAAAAATTTTAAAAATTGAAACTATATACATTAAATCTAAAAAATAAATTTAAATATGAACTGCTTTAATGATAAATGTTATATTTTCTTACATATATGTCTATATAACAAAAATTCGCACATGAAATTTATTCAAGAATTTTGTTAATATATGTTTCATTATAGGGAATTATAACGAAATCAATATACATTCCATTAGCTGCTACATCTTCTTGAAAGCATTTGATCCATGTAATTTATAATTAGAACAACCTTTATATTTTACTTTTATTCTATTTTATAATAATTTCATGGTTATTGAATATTTGTTATTCTAATAAAGATTTTTTACTACAAAACAAAGCACAATAAATGCTATATTTCTCCTAAATCAAGATGCTTTTTTTTTTTTTTTTTTTGTTAATTTTTAATGTTTTAAGACTACAATAATTTTAGGCACATCAATACATCACAGTATTAAAATCCTCAATTCATGATAAGTGTATGTAACACAAGATTAAAAGTATTATAAAAATATACAACAATGAAATTTAAATAAAGAAACATCACAGCAAATTTACATAATGTTACTAAATTTAAACAGGGGGAAAATTTTTTATTTCAATTGATAACATAAAATAAATAAACCAAATGGAAATAAATAATAAATTTCCACAAAAATCAGTGTTATACATAGATTTTAAATAATATTTCAACTTACGAAGTTAGAAAAAGTAATCAAAGATAAAATAAATAAAAAATAAGAATTTTAAGAAACTTATGTATTCTAAAAATTGTACTGATTTACATAATAAATGTATGTTTGATGTATTATCATCTTATCTTATAAATTTTATACATATATTATTTTATTGGAATTACCAATAGATTAATTTTCAAATACTGCCAAAAAAAAAAATACAAAAGCTACAAAACAATCAAGAATTGCAAATGACAAATGTCTCATTAACACATATAATACTTTATCTGTTCCCAAATTGTTTAAGTATTGAAAAAATGTAAAGTAATGCTTTTTACCCTTTCATTTTCAAGCATTTGGTTAGGTGTTTTGACATTCAGATCATCAAAGTATACCAACAATAACTAACTTCAAATTCTATGCTCTCAATCACATATGATTTTGATGTCACGTAATTACAACAAAATAACAGTGCATCCAATTCATAAATTAGATGAATTAAAAAGCATTAAGAAATATTCAGTTAGTGGATTGATTCTCAGCAACTTTATTATCTACTTCTGTTCCACTGGTTTCAGTTTCACAAGATCCTTGGATTTCAGCTGCGGAAAAAAAAGAATTAATTCACTCGGCATGAATATTTCTAGGTATAAGAGTGTTTTATTTTATTAGATTGATACAGCATTACAGCAGTTTAATTGGCTTTGAAGCCGAATCTAATTTTTTTTAAATCACAATCCTGATAAAGAAAACACAATTAACATGTATACCTACTTTTCACTGCTCTTCTGTTAGAAGATTTAAAAGCTTAGCTTTGACAAAATTTGGCATGCCAGCAGACCCTATTTTTCCTTTATCTCAGTGGACTCCTTTCTCAATACTTACATTGTGTGAGCAAAGTTATTCAACTATCTAATTTATTACATGCCTTTACAAAGAGTAATTTCATTATCTATAGAAATTAACCTATATCGTTACATTCAAACCTTATAGATTTGAATGGACCTCAAATCCCAGAAATATCTATTTTGTAACAAAGGACGTGTTACATAGCTAAACTTTCACAAGACGGTGCCCATATACCACTTCTAAGCTATTCATAAAAATGTTGCAAAAGGGAATTTCCTTGCAGAATGGACAGGGAAGTTGACTGATCAATATGGTTGCAAACAGTTATTTTAAATCTCTTCATGTGTAATGTTGCTAGTTATGATTTTGTGATTGCCATACTTAGTAAACAAATTCTTTGATTCAAAATGGAATAAGAGTTTTTTCAACAAACTGATCTAGCCAGATACAAACAAACAAATGTGAGGTGAAAATTCACTGGCTGCTATGATACAAAACATATTACATCAGCATTTCTTTACTTTCAAAATAACATTTGATTGATCTAAAAATTTAATTCACTTTGATTCTTTAGCAAGGGAAGAAAATGTGTTCTTACTAATAAACTATCAATTCATCATCATATAAATGATTGATTTAATCTCAAAACTTTGAAATTAAACACAATTTTTGTAAATTATAATAATTAATAAAATTTATTATTAAAACCTTTCTCCAAAGAGAAATAGAACACATTTAATAGTTTTAAAGAACTTGTTACTAGATAAGCAGTTGGCTCACAGTCAGTAATCAAAATGTATCTATTGTGTTTAATAGCTGATAATTTTTATATTATTTGACAAAAAATTCATATTCAAAAATTATAAAAAAAAATTGATACTTTACTGTTAAATACAATTTCCTTGGAATCTGAAAGCACAGGTGCTGGTGAACGTTGTCAGAGATTAAAGAGTGTCAAATATTAATAGCCCAAAACTATTAGCTCATAACAAGCATGTAATTTATTTCTAGTTTTGTTCATTAGAGTTTGGTTTCCGAGTTCCTAAACTTGGTTTTCTTTTGCCCTTTTCTAATCTTATCCTTAATTTCTTAAAAGGTTGTACAATTTGCTTAATGAAAGAAAAAGCAACTTAATTACTTTAAGAGTACAATATTTTACCTGATATTTTTATAAAAGCAGGCTTAAAATATAGAATTTCCAATTACACATATTTCATAAATCTTGATACTGATATTAAACATGTCAGAGGAATGTAAAGGTCAGCAAAATGGTGCAATAAAAAAAATTAAGAAATAGCCCACCACCATTTTGAGTTATATTTAGCTTAATTTAAATTAAGTCAAGATCACAAGAAACTAAAGGGAACAACAGTTGCTTTAAATCTATTCTTAAATCTATTGTCAAACATGCATGCATGTAATAAATTTTTGCTTTATAAATCATTATTCTTCCTCTTCTGTAAAAAAAAAAGTCACTAAAACTTACCAACATGGTCACTATATTAAACAATACCTTTTCAGAATATCATCAATTGCACATAATATTTGAAAATATATCAGATTTATATATCTGATCCAGATACATATTGCTAAATCATGTTCTTTCCCCTCCTGTTTCTCTTTTTTATTGATTTTTATTTTTTCATTTTAACATTTAAAACATTAGAGCCTAGAATACATATTACCATTTTTTACACATTTTAAATCAGTGATATTAATTGCATGAAATGAAATAAAATATTTTTGTTAAAACCTTTACAATATGTGTATATTTGTGTTTATGAATGTGCGTATTTTCATTTTTTAATAATTTTGTTTATTTTTTTCATATCAAACATGTTAATCTCAGATCAAATTACATGGTTTTAAGCTATGTTAGTCATAAAATAATAATTTGTAAAAAGCAATACAATAGAAAATGTATCTTTCATTTATTTGAGTTACCAAACAATGAGTGGAATGGAGATAGAGCTTATTTTGAATCTAATTAGAAATAATTACACAAAAGACTATGTAACTAATACAGTATTATTTTATTCTTTTCAGTATTCTATATGCATATCATTTATATCCTTCAAAGAATATTGGTAAACTTCATTATTTATAAATATTTTTTTAAAAAAAAAGTACCTAATTCAAATGCTTTATGCATTGCTTAAACTATATTTAATATAAAACTATCTATATGAGTGCATGAAGATATAGTAAATTAAAAATTATCTATAATTAATACCTACATAATTAACAGCTGTCTAATTATGAAAATATTAAGATGTTACACATATCCTCAGAATAGAAACTGCCCTGGTCATTTTAAAAAAGTTTTAAGATACTATTTTAATTTAAGATACTTAAAATTCCATAAACATTAATATATCAATTATATAATGCTTTGTTTAGAAACCAAATTGAAAAAATCCTCAGGAAATGTTTAAAAAAAATGAATTTTTTTTCTCTCTCTCTCTCTTTTTATTTCAATTTCCTTCAGAAAAAGCAAAATTATTATTTCTGGCAATCACTTTGATATAATCAGAAATTTAATTGATTGGTAAAAAAAAAGTAAGAAAGAAATGGAAACACATACAAGTATTTACAACTTATAAGGTTTTAATTCATTTTGTGGTTTCAGTGAAATTAACGATTATTCAAGAAATTTGAATCCAATAATTGTCATGTGATTTATCTTATAATTATATTAAAAATTTTTAATAAAATAATTAAATAAAATTTCATTCAAGATACATTTTTCCATACAATAAATATTATAAAATATTAATCAAACAAGTAAGCTTTGAATTCAGAGAAAAACAAACATGCATAACATTATCTTGTGGCAACAATTAATATTACATCACTAGTATATTTGAAACTGTAACTAAATCATTACATTCCCAAATTGTTTATCTTTAAAATACTGCCCCAGGGAAACTTTTGTCTTCAATTTATTTAAAAAGCAATCCAATGTTGTGCTTACTAAACATTATTTAAATCCAGTAAGAATGCAAATAGTCCTCAATTACTTGTGAAAAAAATACCAGTTTTACAATTTTTAAATACTAAAAAAAATGTACTTTTCATTCCTAGAATTACTGAATAAATGGAACATTGACATTTTTTTTTTTTCATGAATACCTATAAATATAATAATTTTATTTCCTGCATTTATCAGCTTGATTTAAATAAGTATAGAGAATACATTGTTATCCCAAAGGTTTTAAAAAGATCATGTTAATTTCTGTTATATATATAAACAAAGATTTGAAATATTACTGAAAATGTTACTCAGAGTACTATAAAATGTTACCAATTTTATTTTCACACAATGAACATACAATTGACAGACTGACCCCACAAATTTCTACTCTAAAGTTATGCACAGTATATTAAAACATAATCAACAATTCATTGTAACTAACCAATTTTTTTAAAAACTTAATATTGGAAAAGTTATCTAAGGATTTTTATTACAACTTAATTTAATTAAAAGAGACAGTTTTGCATATTTTACTTCCTCATAAACTCTCTCAAAGCTCCAAAGGAATCTGTATACCATGCACTTTGGATATCTATGTGGTAAATGATAGATCTGTTTTTCCAAAACCTTGTTACTTATTTCTATAAATTTTGAATTAAATTATTATTTGAAGACAAAAATGGTGCATAAAATATTGATTTAATTCAATAAAAAGTGTTATATTTTCATGAAAACTATTTAACTAAGCAAATTACAATTTAACGTTATAATATCAGTTCATCACTAAAATCTACTTTTAAATCTTGAGGATTTGCATAATATAAAATCTATTGTATCAATTCCCGTATTTCAAACAAAAAAATTATTTCATTAAGTTGAGATTTATTTTCAAACAACTGTTTTTAAAAAATGCAGAGTTTACACTATTCATGGTAGTTAATTAATTGAATCGGGCAATTTGTTGCAACAAAAATTTTAATTCACCTTTTCCTCTGGCTTCATCAGCTGCTTCATCACCCAAAAATTCATCTAATGCTGATGCATCTTCTTCTAAATCTATATCTTCTAGGGACACAGAATTTGCACTGCTATTACTTGAGACCCCTAAAACCATTTTTTTAATATTAATTATACATTCTGACAATAGAATAGCTGTCTAATATAACAATATTTTAAAAGAGTTAAAAAAAATAAGTAAAGATTTACATAGAAACAGTAAGCAACTCCTTTATAATCAAAAGATTAATTAGAAATGGCAGTAATGATATATTAGCCATTCACACACAAGCCTGATGATTCGATTAGTACATTGACAGCTCCAAAACTATATTAGTTACAAATGTATGCAAGTAATATTTTTTAAAAGATATGATTTCTGCAATAAAGAAAAATATACATTCATTAACTACATTATAAAATACAAGATCAACTTTATAAATCTTTAAAAAAAAAAATGAAAATTTTATGGTTTGTAATTTGTCATAGCATGATATTTTTGGAAACAATCACCCATGCGCTACTTCACGAGGCAAATCTTACAAAATTCTCTAGTTTCACATCATTTTCCTTTTTTCCTGTTTGTTAAAAGAGATTGCAGCAATAAACACAAGTGCATCAGTTTAGACAAAATCGCTTGAGTAAGCAAAACAAGCATATCGCCAGAGCAGTGACAGTGAATTTTAAGCTTATATTTTAAATGTCATGTTATGACATTTAAAATATAAACTTAACAGATGACAACAGAGTACAAAGGGTAAGACATGAAACTGCTATTTGAATCAGTAAGAGTTAGTTTTAACAAAATGTATCTCCGAGAGAAAAAAAACTAATTTTTTAATATAAATAACAGAACATTTCAGTCAAATGACTTTCTTAATAAACATATTTTATTCATTTAATAAATTAGTCATAAAAATGAATAGGAAATCGATCAAATTATCTTTTCTTTTTAATATTTGTTTCAACAATCTTTCACAGATATTTTTACTCTATTTTTAATGCATTTTTACAAAAGAACTAATGAGATTACTTAAATACAGTCTTGTTAAATACCTTTCATCAGTTTAAAAACATTTTATTACGTTAAATAATAATACATCTCAACAACACAAAATGCATACAGTTCAGAAATCTGAATATATAAGAAATAGAAACCATATCCTCTTCAATTATGGCAATTATAAATATATTTATCTCTGTGGGAATTAATAATTTCCGATATTTTTTAAAATGACAAAAAAAATTACGATTTTTAAGTTGAAATTTTGCAACAACACAACTTAAATCTTGGTTAATGTTACAAGTCCTGACAAGCTTAATGAAATCTTCAAACAATATCTAAAATATTCTATTAAATATGCATAAATATAAAAATGTGAGGAAACAATACTTTGTTACTTTTATGTTATATTGAGTTTTTCAAAAGAATAAAAATTACATAGCTTACTCAAATGTGTAGATTTTCTTTAAAAGAGAGTAAAATTTAATCTGAAAACATACTTATACTTTAAAATATCAAGAAAAATATAGCAATAAAATTATTACTATTACAAATTAGCTAACCGTCATTATAGTTTCTAAAAATTTAACTAGTACTAATTACCTAATATATCCAAAAATATTATAATTTTCAACAAAATTAAACAAAAATCTGAAAATTAATAATATTTCAATTATGAATTAAATACTTTTAAGATATAAATAGAAAAAAATAAATTTACCAAATCAAGCAAAAGGAAACAGTTCACAAATAGAATTCTAATATCAACCTTTGTGTAATAAAATATTAAATTAGAATACTAAAAATGTGTACTAATTTTAGAGTATGAAAAAAAAATTTAAATGCTGAACATACTTTGTCGGAGATTTTTCAGCCCATGTTTCTTATACTGCTCCACTTCTTCTTCAAAAGCTTCTTGAAATGTATGCTGCCTTTCTTTTAAAATATTTTCTTGCTTCTTCTCATATTCAAATACTTTATGAGCATGTTCTTCACCTAGTTTAGCTGCAAAGAAAAACTATCAGTTTAATTTTGAAAAACATTAATTTTTACAATTTGTTCGGGACTTCTTCATGCATTTCATTTTAAGAGAAATATAAAATAACTCTGTTCAAATGACTTTCTAAATAAGAGATTATAGTAAATACAGAAAAATTTTATTATAAAATAAAATTTGGTACCTATATTATAAATGATTATATTCAACACAGTTGTAAAGCTACACAACAGGTTATAGGCAACAAACTTTATAATTTTGATCTAAGTCAGGTAACAAGGACAATATCGGAGCTCGGTAGTATAGCAATGAGGGGGGATATGAGGTTGCTGTATACTGAAATTTTAAAACAAACTTTTTACATTGAGCTTTTATTTTTTTCCAAAAAAAATTAATATACAAAATCCTGTATTTCACATTAAAATCCTTTTCACCTTGAAAATAAATAATGAAATTTGAAATTAATTTTGAGATAGGAGTTGAAACCCCCCCCCCCCTAAAAATTTCTCATTACGCTCTTGTGGGAGCTAGATGTCATTCTTCATACTTCCCATTATCACTTTACTCCTATTACATTCAGCCAGCACAATAGCAACCTTAAGATTTCACATCTATCTATTAAAATTCATACCCATAAACAATCAACTAATAAAAGAGCAAGTCCTCCAACCAGCTTACTCCTACCCTCAATTACATCTGAAATTCTTTTGTAAGTTATTTCTCATATCACAATATTAAATCGTGTGTGTGTGAGTGCACGCGCACCAAATTTTCATTCATGGGGGGGAGTACAAATATAACCTTGCACATCGATGTCAAATACAAAATAGATAACATCAAAACTATTTTCATTCCCCATTCTTTGTAGGTGTTAATTGTAGAGATAATGTACTACATCTGATCATAGTGGCCTCTGCATCAATGTATATACAAACTAGTTTTTAGTTATTTTATTGACTTCCTTGCATAGAGTTCGAGATATTTTTGAAAGTCTACCACTTTCACTTACCTAGTTTTTTTTTTTTTACTGCTCTTAAGAGGTTTCAGGTTCATTTAACAGAACTTGTGAGTATGAGTTGAGTTTATCAAACATAGAATCTTGTATTCTTATGTATGTACGTATGATAACAATTATTCAGAGAATATATTAAAAGGTTTCCAAGGCAATTGTGCAGATAGATCTAGAATTATGTTCGATTTGGAATCAAATAAAACTAAAGAGGATTCTACTGAAACAACTTTAAAATGTGATATAATTGATGAAGTATTAGTAAAAGCAGTAA
>BMAW01047867.1:3122-14451 GCA_019974015.1 Nephila pilipes
TCTATTCTGCTTCAGAAACGTACTATCAAAAGTTCACTCTTCTCTTCTTATCTGGTCTTCAAAGTGATATGGCGATGATAGTTTAAGAAATTCACAATAAACACAATAGCTTAGTGAAAGACTATAATACTGTGTCACCAAAGCAGCACTCTTTGCTTTATTAACGATACTCTAGAAGTGTCACTTGCAGTTAGCATTCAGATAAAATTAGTCGAACCGACTCCATTTGATTTATATTGCACAGGCGACGGTCCGAAGTACTCTTACCTCTTCTAAGAGTACTTTAGAATTGCGAATGAAAGGAAAGTGAAAAAATACCTCACTTCTGCACATCTACTGCAGAAAAAGGGTGCACAACAAACTGGTTTAAACTGCATTTTTATGCAGGAGCTAAGTAATTAAGGTCATTAATTTCATGACAGACGAGGCTCAGATGGAGGGGAGTATCAAGTTTGAACCCTGATTTGTCTAAGTAGCCGTTGTTCTAAATAATGGACTATCCTGTACATTGAATAAAACAGGGCGTCAAAATTTTCACATAGAAGGGAGGTATGAACTGAAACTTTGTGCTTGTTCCTTGCTCGTGATTCAAAATTCTGAACCAGGGGCTTTTGTGTAGCTCTAGTGCGATATTAATTAAAACCGAACCAACTGAGAGATAAGGCCATAGGAGTTGAGTCATAAACATAATTTTTATATGAAAAAAAAAGCATAGTAGCCGATTGATATACATACAACAGACTTCATTTTTCTCATAGAGGGACGGACAACGAGTCAAAATAGAATTTGGTAACCAAATGTTTCCTTTTGTATCTAAACTTACAATTCACTTAAATGATTGACTTGAAGTCGAGGTTGTGGTTGAGTTCTGCTGATTATCAAATCATGGTGCCAAATTTACCAACTAAATTAACGTAGCTTCTGGAATGTTGTTGAAATTAGCTGAAAAAGGCGGAGTTGGTAGACGTCATTTCGTATATTCGTCCTTTGACCTTGAGTCAAAGTCATGTTACTTTAAACCCAACCAAATAATCATATTCATTTATTTATAAAGAAAATTAGTAGAGTAGTCGATTTTAATTTAAGTGCGATAAATTTTATTTTGCTTTTAAGCATCTGAACTTCTGATTGGTTTTTGGCGATCTTCGAAAAAAATCGATTAAAAATCACATGTATGATTCAAAATGCTTAAATCCAACAAAGTTAAAACATTCTGTCATGCCGGTGCTCACTCAATAGGCAAACACTATGGGGTATTTCTTCGTGCTTATACGTGATTCTCGTGATTTCACTTTGTATACATGTTAAAGTGACTTCCTTTCTTCTACTTGATAATAAATTCCAATGAGATATGGAGGTTTTTTTCTGATTGAGTTATTATGAGGCCTATCATAATTTCAAAGTAATCATAGATAGCTACTTTAAGGCGGAGTAGGTAAACGTCATTTCGTATATTCGTCCTTTGACCTTGAGTCAAAGTCAAGTTACTTTAAACCCAACCAAAAATTCATGTTTCTTTATTTTAAAAAAATTAGTAGAATAGTCGATTTAAATTTAAATGCGATAAATGTTATTTTGCTTTAAAACTTATGAACTTTTCATTGGCTTTTGACGATTTAATCCAACCAAGTCAATTTAAAATCACATCTACGAGTGTGATTCAAAATGCTCAAAAGTTCTATTGAGCTATGGAGAGTTTTTTTTTATTTGGTTATTATGAGACCTGCCACGATTTCAAAGTAATCATAAATAGTTCCTTTAACGGACTGTATGATATCGCTGTATGGAACGATGAGAGAGATTACACGGGATACAGATTTGTAAACACTGTTGATTGTTTTGCTGCCCTTGATACCAACGGGGGAGGGTATCCAACAAGAGAACAATTGAATAGATTGAAAGCTTTAGATTAACGTTTAAGTATCAATGACCTACGGATTAGAGGAAGGATTTGTGTGATGTGAAGATTTCAACACACTCAAAGATTCTAGGAGAGGACGAAAAAAATTCATCGCTTATACTTTAAAAACTTTCTTACGCATTTTTTTCTGGCAAAAGTTCCAGCAGTAAAAACTTAATATGCAAGAGGAATCTGAAAAAAATGATTGGTCTATCGAATAAAAGGCACCATCACGATTCGTCCGCTTTGAAGCGTTTGTGTATATGTGTATGAAGTAAGGAATTTATCTACAATGTAATCAAAAAGCTATTCATGAATATTTTGAGCAAGTTCAATTTTGTAAAATTTTTTGAAGAATTATATAAGTTCGAACCAAGATGAGAATTCCCCATTTGTTTCAGTCACTAAAATTTTTTGACATCCCCTAAACATTGATTAAAACCTCCACTCTTATATTAAATGGTGAAATGTATAATGGATATTGTTTCGAACTCGAGATGACATTTTTCTGAAACGGTTCTCTTATGAAGGAAAAGAGACATTTATGAATATATCATCTGTCAGCCAAAGAAAGTTTAAACAATGACTTCTTAACCTTAGCGATGGATTTGACTACCATTTTGGCTACTTGGTAGGAAACTTGGTGACTTTGGTGACAAAAGATGTTTCTAGAAAATTCTGGAATCTAGACGATATCTTCCCTCGGAAGAAAATTACGAACTTTTCCTGTATTCGCCCTGTGACATCATACTTGACCTTAGGGCCTATAAATAGAGAAGAGATGCAGAGCCAATTATATCAATCGGGAAATCGACTGTAAATGGTCGACATTTAGCTGATCTGCTCTGCCAAGGACGGTAGCATGGCTTAGTTATTTTGCTCAAGCGATATCTGCCGGGGAATCTACCAGAATTGTGCGAATCTGCCTTGGATGTGTAGAGTATTATGGCGAAGATCTGTTCCTAGCATGAGTTAGTATGCTGGTGAGTTGAAACGTGCTGATACAATTATGATTGTCATTATAAATGCTGTTTTGTTCCTGTATCTGCGTCACTAATCTGTACAAGGGCTGTGTTTTCTGATTGGGTTGTTATTCTGTCCATTTTTTGCTCCCTGTATGTCATCCTACCCTGAATATTTGTCAATAAAGTACCATTTACCATTATTCTCCGTGTTGGAATTCATTCGTATACACCCAAAACTTTTGTAACAATGTGGTATGTCTAAATACAAACTTTAATTTGTGCAGGATAAAAACTTTGATGCACCAAGGGAATAATGGAGATGATGTTCTCGTTGTGCCCGAGCCATGGCCACGAATTCGAAATGACAACTGAGATTCAAGAATTTTTCTGATGCTACGTAGAGTTTAAGAAACCTTTCTGATGGAAAATTTATTTTAAAAATTCTCAAGCTTTTGAACATGTTTTCTTAGATTCATAATAATATTCTAAAGTTTAAAAAAAATAATATTTATACTATTTAAAAAAATAATATCTGTATATATTTACTTAATGTTTCATTTTTCATGTAACTTTTTAAATAATCTTAAAAAGGAATTGCGAAATATGAATTGAAAGCTTTTTAAAAATTATGGAAATTAGTGTTTTACCTTACGCTGAGTTCTGAAGTACAATATTTATAAAAATTTGCAAAACTAGCGTTATCCAGTAGAAACGTGTATAGGTTTCAAGCTGTAAATACTTTTTAAAAAATTTAGAAAAGAGGAATATTTTTATCAATATATACAATTATAGAGAAAATTATGAAATTTTAAGAAAAAATCCAATCAAAATCCACATAAATTCTTTTCTTTTCATAATTTATTTAAAAATCGATGTACAAATTCGTAAAGAAACTTATTTTGTTCACCTTTTGTACATTATTTTGTGTAGGAAATATTTCAAACTAATATGACAGGTTTTGTTTTTGAGAAATCCTGTGCACAAGTTAATTTCCTCAAAAAAAAAAATTACAGTTAAGTTAAAAAATAATGAAAAATGAAGTCAAAATGAAGGTTTTGTTCTCTCTCGATAAATTTGGAAATTTTCGTAGTATCGTTAAAATTTTTACACCAAAATGTTTGGAAAAGAGAGAACTCTATTTCAACGGTCGTTCAAAAAGTAAATTACTCTTGTTTTCCCGTAGATGGTAGTATTACAAAAAAAGAGCGAAGCTTGCTAAGACGATCACGGAGTACTGTGGCTTCCAACGATAGCAATTTCATTTGGAGTATGGCAACCGTTGTCGCATAGTACGAGAAAAAAAATGGCACGTCAGCTGCGCAGAATAGTACATTTTTTGAAGGCGAAACGTTTCACGAATACAGAGTTTCATCGAGAAATATCAGCAATGTATGGGTTATATGCATTGTGAAATAGTGCCAGAAGTTCGAAGATGGTCGAACATTTAACCGATATCTAAAGTCAAAGAAGACCAGCAACGATGTGCACATCAGACATAAGAATCCACAGTTCACCCATCAGCGAGTAAAGTCATGGCTACCTTTTTTTTCGGATTGAAAAGGAGTTGTGTATCCCGAGTTAACGAGAAAGAGCAAAACCATTAATACTGAGTCGTACTACGAAACACTAAGAAGTTTGCGCAAAACAATGAAAAACAAGAGACGTAGAAAGTTAAGCAAATACATTGTGATCTTACTCGATAATGCAAGACCTTCTAGTGCAACCACAACATAGGGTTTGCTTCATTAGTTTGGATGGGAGATCTGACAGCATCCATCATACAGTCCCGATTTGCCACCCAGCGTCTTACACGTGTCCGACAAGCTCAAGGAGCATTTATGTTGAAGACAATTTTCCAAAGAGGACAGGGTTCAGATAGCTGTTCTACGCTGACTCTATAACAAAGGAGCAATTTCCTATCGTCAGGGCATCGATCGATTAGTGCAACGGTCCGTCAAATGTCTTTAGCGACTGGAAAGTTATGTAGAGAAATAGTGTGCCGTATGTGTGTCATATTCCACTCTAGAACACTCCTCAATAAATTGTATTTTGACTATTTTGTTTGAATGTAACTTACTTATTGAATGCCTCAAGTTATATGCACTTTTCCAAGAATTTAAAATTTTGAATTGAGATGATCCTGAGTCCTCTAAAGAAGAAAATATTGTTGCGAACGTGAGTTGATGCTTCCCTGCAGCGCCTCTCTTATAACGGAAAAGATAGATTTTCAGAGATGTCACTAGTCAGCAAAAGAGAGTTTAAGCAATTGACCCCTTCACCTTGACGATGGATATGGCGACCATTTGACGACAAATAGAAAGTACTCGAAGACACTGAAACCTAAGCGAAAAACCGAACAAGAAGAAAGTTAGGACTTATGAATTTTCCTATGTGACGTCACGCCTGGCCGGAAAGGTACAGATATGCCAAGACCTACAATCGGAGGCGTGAGTCAGTTTATCACTCTGAGGAGGAATCAGTTGTCTGTGGAGTCTGCTTTGTAGACCGGTTGGGGAATAGTGGCTGAGGGAATCTTCTGGAGATTCATCTGAATCTTGCGAAACTGTTACGGAGAGTATGTCTTTGAAGACTCTGTTGATGATATGGATCAGTAGATCGACTGACACCGTCGGCACATGAAGGGGAATATACAGGGTGAATTCAAGAAAATGTAACGTGTATCTCCTAAGGATCATCGAAGCCTACCCTGGAAGTACAAAATATTACTGCGGAGGATGTCCGCAGTGAGGAGCGATAAGCTGGTGAGCTGAACGTTGCTGTGGAATAACTGTGACTGTACTTAACGTGTGTTTTGTTCTTGGACCTGTGTCATTGAATTGTGCAAGTGCTGTGCATCTGTTATTGTCCAAATTGTGTTACCTGTGTGTTGTCCAGATGAATTATGCATAAATCGTCATTTGTTGTTATCCTCCGAGTTGAACTTGATTTTCACTCCACGCGCACACCCACTCAGAAAGGAAAAGAATTTTGTTCGTAACAATATACATGTAAAATCGGATGAAAACTTCTTAGGGATTCTTAATTTAGAGATTACTTTAGTAGAACAAATCGTGTGATGTTCTCGACAATCATTGCGCTGTATCGATCATACAGGTGAGTTAAGGGAGATATTAATTTTTAGGCAATTATATTTTTATTCTAAATACACTAGTAATGGAAGTAATTTATCAAGAGGATATTCTTTTAAGAAAACAAGGTAAACGATTAACATATTCCGTGCAACCTATTTTTCAGTCTGGAACTTCTTTTTCGGATTTCAGTTACGTGATGATCGGATTTTCTGGTCTTAAATTCAAACTACTAATCTTTTATTGACATGCACATTGCTGAAATTAGAGTCACCTGTCGCCTTCATCTAAAATAAGCTCAGAGTTAGAAAATTGAAGCAAGTTATCCTTTGGAATATTTTCCTTTGAGCAATTGACTCGAAAACGTATCATTCTTTTGAAAGTAAGTATTTTATAATATTGTTGTTTTTTCCACAATTTACATTTATATGTTTAAAAAGGTCAATCGAATCCAGCTGCGATAATTACCATTTGCGAAAATGAACTTATATACATTAAACTCACATCCCGAAATCTGCCATGTCATGAAAGTTGGTGCAATTTTTCTCCGAGCAAATGAAGTTGTGACATTGAGCTACATTCGCGATTTTCTCTTCACTAACTTTGGGGACCTGTATCGATTCGACTTGCATAAAATTGCAATTTTTCCCAACCATGATAGAAATGAAGTGATTTATATATAATATTATTTAAAGGTTATGCAATTGATGGAAAACGAAAGGATAAGGACTTACGATTAGAGAGTTGTTATTCAGATTGAAATCCTTACTAGTTTTGAGGATTATCGAGTGTTCCACTAAAAGTATTAAGCTATGTAATTGCTATCGAAGAGGGTAGTGAAATTAATAATGTATGGTCTGATATTCTACAGTGAAAAAAAGTAATGAATGTACTTTGTTTTTGTGATCCTCAATTGGAGTTTAGTAATTTGTTTTTACTATATTAGATCGAAATATGGCACAAGAGCCAAATGATGACTCGCAAACGTCACAAGATCGACGCAATTCCAGCCGAACTCGAACCAATAATTTCGGCGCAAAATATCCCTAATTCTATCGAAGATAAAATGAATAAATTTCTTGCATTATAAATAATCTAATGTCATATGAATTCGTCTATATATATAATCCTACACCGCATACATATATTTAAATCAATGTGGTGGTGGTCCCAGGTGTTTTAATGATACCCTTTAGCCGAACTCGACAATCTTTCAGATTTTTGGAGACGCACAACCGCCTTCGAATCAACAATTTTATATGTTTGGTTAATTTAAAAATGATCTACAACTGTTCAGTTTTATAAGCTTCAACGAATTCGATGATATAGAGGAGCCTTCTTCAATATGACAATAACAACGAATAGTCTCTTGCTGCAATCTCTAACGTTACAACATTTCTACTTGTCTGTTTTCACGTACAATAATCTATTATGACCGTTAACAAGGCTTTTTACACATTTAACCCTTGAATAATTGTATTCTGTGCTGAGGGGGGTACATGTTTCAAATATTTATAATTTGTTCCCAAATGTTAAGTGAAAAAATATTTCTATTTTTGTAAGAATATCGCTTCGTTTGGCGACATATTTCTCATTTATCGAAAATGGTCCAAGGGACTTTTTATCTGAAGTACCCGATATTTTTACGTCTGAATCAATATCTAACAAGTAAATAAGATTGCGTGTGCTCACATTTATTTATATTACTGTTCATAGTTACTTTTACGAATAATGAAATTTGTTTTCAAAAATGTACTAACCCTGAAATTAAATTAAAGTAAGATATTTTAAATGTTTTATACGTAATTTGTTTAAAACCGGTATTTATTACAATATTACTTCTATTTAATCGAAATCTGGAACACAAGAAACAACTGAAGATAGACATTAAGACAATGGTGAGGTTTCCATTTCTGTCTCGGAACCATCAAAGTATTTTTTTTTCTTAATTTGGTTTCTTTCTTAGCATACTTTAGCATCAAATGATTAGGAAATTGATGCCTCAAAATATTTTTGATCATTCGTTAAAATTCTTATAAAATCTATGCATAAAATTAAATGAGAAGAGAAGTTGAAATTGTGTTAGTAAGAAACGACTTCCTTATTAACATGCTAATGCAGTTCAGTTAAAGGCCGGAAATTTTATCTTCTTTCTTTAATACCTTTGAAATTGAATTAAATTTAATATTTTGATTTCAATGCAAAATTAGTAAAAAGTAGATTAAATTTCTTCAAGTTTAATCTACATTTTTACTGTGTGTGTATTAAATTTATAATTTACTCTTTAATATCAATCAGTTTTGATAAACTATATTTATAATAAAAACTTTGGTTACAATAACTTCAAATAGACAAAAAAAAAAAAAAAAAAAGAAGCGTTGTTTTGCTTATTTTACATTATATCAAAAAAGGTTATTATTTTTATAATAAATTTTTTGTTATTTTTGAGTTCACGAAGGATATGTGGCATTTCTTCAAAACGTTTAACTTATTTTAATCCCGAAACAAAGTTAGCAAAAATAATTTTAAAAAATTTAATCTTCCTCTCAACGAAGGTTTTTTCCGATTCTTACAAGGATATTAATAAATATATGTTGAAGATGTTTTAATTAAAATTTATCCGTAAAAGCTTTATCAAACTTTCAATTAAATTTAATTTTTATCAATAATTTCACTAGTTACCAATAATTCATTTAAATAGAAAAGAAAAGAAAAAAAATTCTATGAAATTCGTTGCAAAAAAAAAAGTAGATTTCGATAACAAAGAAACTTTTTTATAGAAACGTATTGAATAAAACTTGTTTTAATATTTCATTTATTATATCACTTAATCTATTATAAAATCCCCTTTGCTGGATAATAATTAAAATTATTTGACCACAAAACATCCCAAAGAGGAAGCCAAATTTAAAAAGCAGCTCAAATATCTTTTGACGAAAATGATTGCTTCACAACTGCTTTAAAATTCTGAATAATTTTGTTCATTTTTGGTTACTTCTTGATTACTGGTTGCATATGATTACTGGTTGCATATAATTTAAATTTAACACATAAATTAATAATACAATCAAAAAATTTAGTAAGAATTTACTTTGACAAATTTTTGAAAAATAAATTCAATTATGGTGAACACTGGCGTCAAACATAAACGCAACACCTGTTACAATAAAATTTTAAAAATCAATCAGTTACAACATTTTGTGTTAATTAAAATCACAGTTTCTCTAGCGGCTACAAATTCTGGTATATTAGTAAATGTAATTTATTCAGAAAATTGGTATAAAATTAATTCTTCATTATTTGGTCATACTTCTTTGCGATAGCTGTTGTTTCTATTTGTGACAGGAAATAAGTTTCTTTTCTATATCCGGAATTGCTAATATTGATTTTGGACCAGTTTCTAAAGGAAGTATTGTGACCAGGATTTTTTCGTAAATAAGATTAGACAGGTTTTGAAAGAATGTTGTTTTATAACTACGTGTGGCTTCTTTGTGACGAACATCTTGCCTGCGATTGTAAAACGTCTAAGGAAACTCCCTCCATATGCCAATCTGGAATGCGATATACGATGCACCTGCAATCTGTTAAATAAACCTCCTCCTACTCCACAAGTTAATACTTGTAAGAATTTGGGAAACCAATAAATTTTAAAAGAAAGGGGAGGGAACCTGAAACAACTGAGCAAATTAATGAGGACAGTTCTCCCTTTTAAATTTGTAAAAAACTACTTTAATAGAAAACCCTCAAGTATCTAAAAGCTCCATTTCTTTCAGAGTTTATCACCAGAAATTCTTTCTCAAACATATTTAGATAAAACAAAGTAAATTAGAAAAAAATAATGAAATCATGTTCCTAAAAAAGGAGGACTATAAAAATGTTTATGTTATTTACAATATTGCCACATGTATAAAAATGTACCAAAGAAATTATGTAGTACAATTTTGGAACTCAATAGTAGTATGTCTTTGAGGAAAGTGGACTTACACCATTTTTAAAGTAATTATATTTGTAGCTTAATTAACTACGAAAATTTGTAATGATAAAAACAATAAAACATTTTAACAGATTTTTTTTTTTTGGAAAAAGTTTATAAATAAAAAGTTCATAGTAAATTGTATTCATTTTTATCATTAACTAATTTTTTGTCAAAATGGACTTACACCACTTTCAAAGAATACGGCTCATATATATATATATATATATATATATATATATATATATATATATATATATATAAAATTTAGCCAGATAAGCATTCATTGAAAATTATTAATAACACAGGTTATATCCATGGCATTAAAACTAAGTAACGTAAAACAAATTAGGAAAGTAACAAGAGTTGTTATATTCCATTACCAAGACCTCGATATTTAGCGCAGTTTAATATTTTGTGCTTCTTTTTTGAAGATGATTGTAATCATCTTCAAAAAATCAAAATTCTTCTGTATTTGTGCTCCTTTTAAGACGAGGGGGGTCGACTACAACTCCAAGGAGAAGACATTTTTATCGCTGAGTTCAGTGCCTTTGTCTGTAAGAGGAAACTGCAATTGTTCCTTCACAGCAGTTCCGTGGTCTTGGGTTAATCTTGTGTGAAGGGTGAATCTTGTGTGACATCATTCAGGCAAGACCGGGGCTCCCTAATGAACCATAAATTTTTTTGTCAACGTTCAATGTGTCGTCGAAATATTCTCTAATTATATATTAAGAAGTTAAACCTTCAAGGCAGGCAAAGAATTATGAAAAATGCGTGCAATACGAACTTCAAAGCCTTTCATAAAAGATAGAAAATACGTTAGGATTTTTTCGGAGAGTTCATGGTCATATGGATTTATACGTTTGGTCACTTTTTAGTGAATTTCTGAAGCGGACGGTATTATACGTGCATAATCCTTAGCGGGTAAATAGAAACATATTAATCAAGAAATTATAGGAATCAAAATATGTTTATAAGGCTACCCACACTCCAAGAAAAAAATATGCATTTGCTTTCATAAGTCAAATTCTCATATACTCAAAAAATTCTCGTGATATAATTGCGATAATTGTTTATTCACGCCTTTCAAAGGACGTTCAGACATCATCCTCATCACTCGATAACGATCTTTGAGCTTGAACCACACTCTCCAAGCTTCCATATAGTACCAATAGGTGGACTTTGAGTTTCGACAAACTGAATATGCATCAATCTCTCGGTCCGAAGGGTATAAGCACACCAGCTGCTGATAGCCCAGTTGTTCCGAGCTCCAAGTTACAAATCCCGACATCATATTCTTATAAATATTAATATGAAACTATCATGCCAATGAGATTACGTGAATCCGTCGTGATAAGCATTGGTAAGTTTAAGTTAATGATCATACTACTCATATCCTCGT
>BMAW01047867.1:14461-24886 GCA_019974015.1 Nephila pilipes
TGAAAAGTAGCCGAGCGTTGCTAGCGATTGCTTAACAGAACGGGGAAAATGAGGAATTCAACATTCGTCCTAACTGGCTGACTCTGATTTGTAAGGAATTCTAAATGTGATGATGATGATTATTGGTACATTTAGAAATATTATTATGTTGAAAATATTGCTTGTTATAAACGATTGGAAAGTTATAAACGAAAACTCGAAAAGTTTCATGTAATTTCATTTGCTAAGGATTACATTTCCTTGCCTGAGATTATTTAAACTGAGCAGACAATTCTTATTTATAAATTCCTAAGTTAAAAGAGTGTAACTGGGAGACAGAATGCAAATGGAAATGAAAGAATATAAGAGAATTCTCAAAATAATGTAAAATAATGAGAGAATTCTTATGAGAATGTAAATGGAATAAATTTCCGTTGGATATGACTCGTGCTCATATTTGCCATTTCGAGTGCGATTCGTTTTGATAATTTTTGATAAAATAATGTAACGATGGTCTACACGCGTCGTGATAAACGAGTGAACTAAGAAAAACAGGAAAATTGCAAAAATCTTTTTATTTCACAATAAGTTGAATCAGGATTAATTGCAATTGCGGAGTGAGAGAAACGTATTTAATCTCATGAAAAACCAGTAGAATCTCTGTGTTTCGAACTTCTGTGTATAGAACTTTTCTCGGGAACCTTGAATTTTCAGTACAAAAAGTAACATCTGTTCATCAAACAAAATTTCAATACATCCAATAAAAATTTCAGCGTAAAAATTATTTTTACCCGTTGAAGTAAATTCCATCGTGAAATTAGTTAATAAAAAGAACTAGAAATTATATAAAAAACACTGTTTTGCTGGTTCTTAAAGCAATGGAAAATCACGAAGGATCTGAAGTTATTCAACAGATATAATACATTGTCGGTGTACGACATGTTTGTTTTTTATAACTTCTTTTCCACGAATCCTTTTCTGAACTTGGAGTCGAGTTCCTTATCTTAAAATTATTTGACTTTAGATTTTTTTTTATGAATATGGCACCGAAATGGAAGTCTGAAAGTGTGAAAGAGAAGTTCAGTTTAAAAAAGACATATAAAGCGATATGAAAAATATAAGACGTAACAAGAAAGTATGAAATTTCCACAAAAAGGATTTTAACAGTTTAGAAAAACAAATTTATTTAACAATCATGTTATTAAAACCTTCGAATGGGTAGGAGGACATAAAAAATAATTTATGTCATCAAAATTTGATACATTCATAAATCAGTATTGAAATGGATAATATTTATATGAGACACATGTCTCTGAATGCGAGTTCTCTTTAAAGATAAAGCATTTGAATGCGCTATGTTGTTGGCAAATTTGTAAACTACGTACGTATATGTACATTTTTTTAAATGAATTTCTTTGATAGTTTAATGTTTTGTCTTCTTATATCCCTAAAAAAATTATTCATAATATATTTTAGTAAGAAAATTATGAAAAATTCTCAATATGTAAAAATTCTCAATATGTATTATTGTATATAGAAATTTCTTATGTAGAATTTTTCCAGATATCTTTTGAGTTTGACATGTAGTGGTTCGTCTGTAATTAGAAATAAATCTTAAATGATATCCATAGATGTTCCATTATAAATTGTTACCTGTAGAGTGAATATAAGAAAGAGATTATTAGTAGAATGTAGAATAATAAAATCATCCAATGTTAGTAATGCAATTAATAATGGAACACGCTTTACTTATAAAAATTGACATATTATAAAGAATTTCGTTACTTGCAGCTCTTACTCTTCATAATGAATTCCTGTCAAAGATTTTCTAACAAAACTCGTTCGTGGAAAGGAACCTTTTTTGAAACTACATTATCTGCAGAAAGTAAGTATATTTATAATTTAACCAAATGAAAAGATTACAATTAGATATTAAAAATGAATGCACACTCTAACGCTTAGTACAGTCCCACATCGGGTTCGGTTCACCTCACCACATCTATGAACAATTAAATTAAGTCTTATAGCATCAAACTAGGTATGGTACTGATAGGTAAGGTAAAAGTATTTTTTTAAAATTCGATTTAAGTATATGGTTTGCTAAGGTTACAGTAAACAATTTAATTAATCAAAAAATTTCATGTACTACGAAATGTCAACTTCAGATTTTCGAACAAAACTCTTAAACAAAATACGTAACAGAAATCAGAAATAATTTTTGAGATTTTAAAATGCTAAGAACGTAAATGTTATTTCAATATCCATTGAAATAATATAGGTTTTATTTTATACAATACTTAACTTGAAAATCTAAAGTGATGCAACCACAACAAATTTCCTTAATTCTGAATAATTGTCCAAGAAAAGAAATTTCTAAGCGATTTGCCACTACTTACTACCCCATGTCTAATTACTTTCCCTTTTTTTTTGTGGATTCATAGACTACTGGTAGGGGTAGAATTGAACACTATACCTCATAAATGGCAATGTGTTACTAAATGGAACTGCTTATAGCGCACTGCAGTGGGAATGGCAACACAGTGACTCTTACAGCTACGGTCATAGTTACAGAAACTCGAAATTTTCGAATGGCGACGTGTTTTTTTTTCCCCGTCCCAAACTGTTCAGCGCATATGTAAACCTCAAAAAGCGTTGGAACGAAATTTATATTCCCTAAACCGAACGCGTTAAGCACTAACAAAAAAACAGTTTTGAAAAATTACCAACAAACCTCCGGCAGTGATAGCTCAGTCGATAGAGTGTTGAACTCAAGACCGAAAGAGTCGGTTCGAGTCTCGCTCTTAAAAGAGCGCTATGTGCGCCTGATGTATGTAAAATCCGTAGTGGGTTCAATGTCCTTCAAATTCCTCTGCAAATCACATCTCGAAGGGGGGGAGGGACCATCACGCTGTTGGAGGATCAGAATTCTGATGGCATGTGTCGGGACCACCCTTAGGGGTGAGTTTGAGACCGTAGGTAACAGCTCTCTACGTAGCTTCAATCCCACGCTAAGCCAACCTACCAACCAGCTTACAAAACACGATATGAGCGCACGCAGAAAATTTGCTTACGACACAGGCAAGAAATCACAAAACGCCATTAGCCAGATATTCAGCTTAGGAAACCAATAAAATGCGAGGTGGGTATGCTAATTCTTCAGTCGTGAGCTCGCACATACCGACGAAATGACTCTGACTGGTTCATTTCGTGGTATATTGGTAGAACCGTTTTATCAAAATGGGATGAATGCTACGGAAGTCTTAAGTGTTTATCGCCAAAATCATTTCCAAAGACTTAGCCGATGCACTCTTTAAGGTTTGTGCGATTTAGTAAAGAAATTCGAAGATATGGGCTGCACCTGTGATAAACTGCAATCCGGACGACCAGCTGTTTCTGAGGACGTTGTTACGGAAGTGCATCACGCAGTGACTTCAGGACTCATCCAAATTGTAAGAAGCACAGCTCGTGTGTTGGATATTCCGAAAACAACGGTCCTAAAGCTACTGCTTTCTGTACTTTGCATGTTTCCATCCCTGTACCAACGGCCCAGATGTTGCAAATGGGGGTCCAACAACTACCATATCGATTTTGCAAATGAATTTCTAACACGATATGATGCTGATAACTACTGGCCACTTCACATACTATGAACGGACGAGGCACTTTCAACTTTAGCTTTAATGGTAACGGGAAGACCAAAAATTATGCGTACTGGGCTGACACAAATCCTCACACTGTGGCCCTAGTACATTTATTTAACGTCAAAGTTGTTGTGTGGTGTGGCATTACAGGCACAGTAGTTCTCAGCTCGTGCTTCTTTGAGGAAGCGACATCAACGGGCTATGTAACATGGTCTGTGACAAACTCTCGCTGTGCATCCATGCTGCAAAATTAAGTAAAACCAGAATTGCGCTTCAGCGGAATGCTCTAAATAACACCGTTTGAATGTGAAATGGTGCACCTCCACATTTTGCGAAGTCTGTTCACAGGTTCCTAGGACAGCATTTTGGTGATTGCATCATTTCATGCAATATTCCTTTTCCGTGACCTCCGAGTCCCCCGATTTGATTCCTATGGATTTCTGGGCTTAGGATTATATCAAAACCCCAAAATTTACATGCGCAATCAGCAAACTTAGTCTGATTTAAAAGATTCTATAAAGCGTGAGATTACAAACATCCCTCATACCATGCTGCTTTCAGCTTTATTGTCCATCGACTCCCGCATGCAGTGCGTAATAGCATGTGATCGCATTTGTGTGGAAAATGTTTGATCTAAATTAATGTATTCTTTCGTCCGATATGTGTTGTCATCAGTGATTGATATCGCGTCTCTGTCATATGTAGTATTCCTCCGTTCGCCCTGAAGAACTATTTTTTGTATCCTCATAACACGTCCGTTTTTGGGTATTTAAGTTCCGTTTCAACGCTATTTAAAGTTTTCGCATGCGTTGTACATTTTAAGACGGGAAAAAGTAAGTGTTGCCATTCGAAAATTTCGAATTTGTGTAATTATAATTGTAAGGGGAAGTGCCACTGTGTTGCCATTCACAGAATCTCGAGTGCATACCTCCAAATAACTTTTTTTTCAAATCTCCTCTTAATCGGTTAAATGGAATGGACGAAAGAAATGTAAATGTTGGCAAAGTATTTTATGACTCACTCATGGACAAAAAAATTAGCGCACCAAGAAATAATTGCGAGATCGTAACGAAACTTGACATTAAGGTACAAGTCGGGGAGATATGCAAATGATTAGAAATGCAGCGTGATTGTTCATTACGTATAGCCGGTAGAGGGCGTTTAACGTCGTTCTCCGTAGAGTATGAAACAGGTAACCAAAGCTTGTTTGAGAATCGCTTACAAAGGAAGAGCTGAGGTAGACATGCCATTACGCCGTTTTCGAAGACAATATGAGCAGCTGTCGCAGTTTGAGAGGGGGAGAATCATCGGCAGGATGGAAGCTGGGTGGTCATCTAGGGGAGTAGCTCGTCAATTAGGCCTCTCTGATTGTGTTGGGAGGAGGTGTTGGGACCAGTGGATCCGAGAGAAGTCATTTACACGAAGACCAGGCTCAGGACGCCCTCGACAGACCAGTCGTCGAGAAGACCGCCACATCGTAAGAAATGCACGCGTACAGCCACCTGCTTCATCGACCGCCATCCTGGCACTGGTAGCACTTTCACTAGGGGCCCCTGTGTCTTCTCGAACCATACGAAAATTCCTGGCTGAAGGACATTTGGGATCGCGGCGACCATTATATGGGACCATTACCCTTGACGCCCACCCATTGACGCCTTCGTTTGGAGTGGTGCAGCTCACGAGGAAACTGGACTGCACCGGAATGAAACCAAGACGTCTTTAGCGACGAATCTAGATTCAATCTCAGCAGTGATAACAATCGTGTTCGTGTGTAGAGACCCCGTGGTGAATGCCTCAATCCTGCCTTTGCTTTACAGCGACACACCGCTCCCACAGCTGGTGTGATGGTATGGGGTGCCATTGTCTACAATACACGGTCACCCCTAGTATTGATCCTTGGCACCATGACAGCCCAGCGGAATGTCCATGACATCCTGCAACCATATGTATTGCCACTCTTGCAACGGCTCCCAGGAGCCATTTTTCAACAAGACAATGCTCGGCCTCACACGGCAAGGGTGACACAAGACTGTCTCCGCACTGTTACTACCCTTCCTTGGCTTGCCCGATCCCCAGATTTGTCTCCAATCGAGCATATCTGGGATCATTTGTGACGGGGAGTTTGGTATCCAAAGAGTTTGAACGAACTAGAGGCAAGGTTACAGCCAATATGGAACAAAATGTCTCAAGACATCATACGGAACTTGTATGCCTCAATGCCCGATCGTATTACATCGTGCATTCGCGCAACAGGGGGTTCCACAAGGTATTAAATCCTCCGTTCTTTTGCCTTTTTCTCTAAAATAAATGATCCTTTTTTTTTATTAAAACGTTTTTCTGAATTTCACTTGGTATGTGTGTGTGTGTCATCAAATTTTCGATCGTTAATTTAAGGGGAGTCGGAACCTCCTATACCGATAATGTTAAATTGGCTGTTTTCGATGTACCTTTTCTCAAAATCTATTATAGATACAGGTTTGAAATTTTTTACACAAGTAAAATACATCTGTCTTATAATACTGAAATGAGCTTTTAGCTAATTTTTAATTTTTTATCAATTTACAAAATATTATATCAAACATTGTCAAATTTCACTCTTTTTTCATATAAAAAAATTTGCAAAAAATACATTTTTCAATTTTTTACAAAAAGCTCATTTCAGTATATATTAGCAAGCATTATGAACATGTCCTACAAAAATTACACATATATGAACAGTAGTTTCTTAGAAAAGGTACATCGAACATGAAAAATTCACATTTTGAGATAAATGAGTTTTAACGTAAAAGTACTTACCTATCAAAACATTCCTGCCCCATACTCTAAATTATCCACATTTTTTTTATTTTATCATCCTCTCTTTTCCTTTTGAGCCTTTTTTCCTTTCTAACATCTTTTGTTTTTTGTAAACAAGAATATCGAGCTTTTAACAGCCTCTCTTTGTCGAGACGTTTCATTGCCTGTATCGTATAGTCACCAGGCTCAATGTTCAATTTTCTCAAAATTTGTAGTTTTGATACATTACCTATATTGAACGAAGATACAGCATCATACGTATCTAAAGAGAGGGCTTCTATATGTACAAAAGTTTTCTTTGGTACACGAGACCATATAACGTTATTTACACTTTCATTTGGGTTTTGGGTACAGCCATGCAAACACTTTTTCAATAGTTCTGGATTGGATAAATCCCTAAAAATGGGTCGCATAGCCTCCACAACAGCAACAGGTAAACTGTTTTTATGATGATAGGTTTCCCCAAGCAACTCTGCCTTTCTAAACTTGCACCATGTATCGGCATCTGATGGGCAAAATCCATGCTGAGGTTCTTCATCAGTCGACAGTTTGTGTAAAAATATTGCCCACACGGCTTGTCGAATATCTTTTACACTGGACAAATTTCTTCGAATGGCTAGACCGTAATAGGTTTGTAGACGATCAATTTCTGCTTCTGTCAGCCTGTTTTTGCCAGACAAAGGTTTACCGTCTGAAAGCTTTTGACCTCTCATCTTTGCTTTCAAGCGCCGAAGACGTGTCCCCATTCTCTTCATTACATGTCCAAGACATTCTAATTTTGTCACTGCACACTCGTTCCCATACACATTGTTCTCTACAATGGAATCATATGCTTTCGAATCTCCATCACCCAAGTATCTTGTGTATCGAACGTTGTACTTCGATTCAGAACGGCGAAAAATTGATAGAGCACCTGTCACCTCCATTTTGCCACTATAACCAACAAAATTTCTTTTACAGTTTTGAAGATGCTTAGTTTTGTTCGGACAAATACAATGTTTGGATAATATTTCCACATCAATTACTTTACCTGTATCCACACTTGTAACTGTCACTACACCATTCTTCGAAGAAAAGCCTCGTTTCTGCCAGCTACCATCAACCGCAACAGCAATGTCTCTTCCTCTTTCATTTTCTTCAACAGCTTCATGAACTGCTTCTGCCATACTTTCTTCGCAAGTTTCTCTAGCTGCTTGCAGTAAATTATTATTAAATTTTGTAAATTTTGTAGGTGGTGGTGGAAGATTCATAATACCGCAAAACATTACTGCAGATTCAGCCCCTTTCCCTATGCATCGCATGGCATAAACTAACCTATTATTGACTTCAAAATTATTGTCACACTGCTTAGAATTATAAAAAGTATATTTATAATCACAAGAAGGACATTTTATATCAAACTGAACAGCTTCACCACAGTTTTTTTCATGTTGTAACAATCTAATTCCTTGTTTACCACACTTTAAACATTTTACAGCTTCAAAAAGTGCATAGGCTAAAAGATTGATATATATAATGACATTCCTAAAACCAGAATAAGTATCATTCGAATATGATGTATCCATATTTTTGACCTTCTTTTCACTGGAAGATACATTTATTTCTTCCTTGGAATGTTTTGCTACATCACTATTTCCTATAGAAGAGTCATTACTTTCACTTCTGCCTTTGTTAAAATGTCCTTTCCTTTTTTTAAAAATTCTTGTCTTTGATCTAGGCATGATAAAATCGCTTGAAAACAACAATTTAAAATAATTTAGCTATGTGTTTTGATACAAACACTAACTAAAAAGAACAACAAATATTAGCAATAATTCAGTTATATGTTTTGAAACAAATACTAACTAAAATGAACAAGCTCGTAGTAGTCGAACTAAAACGTGCTTATGCAAGTATAAACAAATATCTATCAGTCACAGATACAGTGAAACTTCTTAAGAGCAAATGCAAATAAAAGAAAGGCTCATTTATAACGAAAGTTTAAAAAAATTCATTTAGAGTAGCACATAGTATTATCGTCCAAAAATGAAGTGCGTTGTTTACATTTTTTGGCCCTTTAAATGGGCGTGGCCCCGTTTCAATGCTTATTTAAAACTAAGTTTTTGAAGCTTCTAATTATCGTAGAGATAAAAATAAGGTATCTTTAGAAAGGTGAAAAGCTATACAATTTGGAAATAAAAAAAAATCTCAAATCATGATTTTTTGAAAAATTTGACGTTCCGACACCCCTTAAACAACTTCTCATCAAGCTAGAGCTTTGAAATTTCGGGAATCGTTCGTACTCGCCTAACAATGCAATATTTAGATATTTGCGACAAGTTTTAACTAATATTTCAATAATTTTAATAAGTCAAAATATTCTTTCCCCTCGGCGCTTTTAGGATTGAGGAAAAAATTTCTTTCCCCCTCTGGGAACACCAGGAACTCCCCACGCCACATGAGGTATCGTAAAACTTTTGTACTCACAAAGGGGAGATACTATCTCCCCTTTACTATCTCCGAGATAGTAAGGGTTGCTGACTTTTAGTCAGTAATCATTCGCAAGAAAGGAAGTTTCCAATATTTGGCTCCATGTCTTATCACAATAATTTTTATTGAATTCTGGTTCCCATTTTTTTTTTTAATAGAATGACTTACAAACTTTCAAATGCATGTTTTGATTTTATGAGTATTGTGAATTTTTTAATACGCTCACAAATGTCTCTTTTTAAGTAAATTTTAACGTTAAAAATAACTAACAGTTTTAACTAATGTTTCAATAATTTTCTTTAATAAACTTTGCCATCATATAAAAACGTTGTTTTTAAAAACGTTGGTTTTTATATCGAATTATTTTATTATCTAATCATTTACTTATATCAAAGTAGTCATTAGTTATGTAAAATTTCGTTTCATTTTGAGAATCCTTCTTGGTGCGCTAATTTTTTTGTCCATGAGTATATATATATAAGCACGAAAAGAAATCTGATGTTGTTTAATAAAGTTATCAGTCTTAAAGTAATATCAATAAATTTTATATCTGCATCTGTAATTTAATCATTTTTAAAATGATTTTTTTCCACATATTATTCTAGGTCTATTACAGCGCCACGCTAATGCACCTAAACACGAGCGTTACCAGAGACCAAAAGACTTGACAACTGAAGCCACTTTTATGATGTAAGCATTCCATCTCTAAAAGACTGTAGCATTTCGAATATTTCCTAAATATGTTTCCTGTACCGGTTTATGAACACTCATATTTCATTAACTTTGATTAAAGTATTGGATATCCATTTCTAGATTTACTAAATCAATTATTTTTAATACGTATATAACATCTTGTGGGATTCACCGTGTAGATTAATTATTGTGTAAAGTCGTGGATAAGCAAAGAGTCAATTTTCTCAAATAAAGTCTTTTATTTATTTGAAAGGGCTCTAGTTATTAGTAGTACATCTTCAATTCATAGAAGATTTGGGACGATGGACGGCATGCACTGCTAGTAAAGCAGGAAGTAAAAGCGAAATGGCGAACAAAACGTTAATTTTAATACTTAGCAGTCTCTGATTACATTTAAAATTTTCTGGAATATACTTTTATCAAGTCTTAAAGTTGAAGTAGTTTATACGCGCAAAGAATGTTTGGTATTAATTTGGCGATATAATAATTCAAATAAATAAGAAAGTTATAATATGAATCCATCCCCCCTCTACTGGAATGCTCTTCTGGTGGCGAGTGGTACAATTTAAATAATTCACACATTTTAAAATTTATAAAATTAATCGCAACATTAAAAATGAACAAATAAATCAGTGGTTGTGAAACGCGTTCAAGCATGAAAATTCCTTGTACAAACATTAAGACGATTAAATTAATTTAAAACACTTTGCTTCCATGTTTACTAAGACCGGGTACAGTTAATTATTATTTTATTTAGCCTCCCCCATGTTCAGCCATTCTACGCCGAGCCTCCCAGGAGCATATCGATTTGTCCTCAGGTAGATAGTCGTGTTCGGACAGTTCTGCA
>BMAW01047871.1:0-17242 GCA_019974015.1 Nephila pilipes
TATATATATATATATATATATATATATATATATGTTGTAGCTATTATAAGATTTCAGTGCTCAAAAAGTTTTTCCATGAAATATTATTTTCGTAAGTGTTCTATGAAATTCAAGCAAGATGCTAGTTTTTATTTTTACATTAATTGTTCCAACTTTTATCTTGTGCTGACAATACAAATAAAGTTTTAATTTGTCGAATTTTCAAAACCATTTAGTATTCCATGCTAAAATTTATGGTTTTGTGAATTTCATTTCTTGTAATTAAATTTCAGTAAGCTATTAATATTAATGAGGTGACATATCACAATTATAATTGACTAATACAAAATTAATCTGTGATTTTAAGAATTTTTAATTTCTCCATATGACATTTTGACAGGGTTGCAATTTTTTAAAAATATTTTGTTAAGATCCTCATCAATACCTTTTATAATTTGATTTCATTTGCATCATATTAGAAATAATTCACCTCACAGGTATATACAATTATAACTGCTAACTTTAATAATTATTGTTTCTAAAAATTTAATGAATACACAAAATAATGGTTTTTTTGTGTAATAGCTAATCTCGATCTATACCATTCTCATCTGTCATTGGAACTCCTATCTCTCAATATACATTTCACTTTGGCTTTGAAGATTTCTAAATTTATAATTTAAGGTAAAATAATTAACCAGAGAAGAAGACTGTGTATCAGAATAATAATGAACTTATTCTAAAAATTGTAGGTTTTTCTTAAAATTCAAAACATATTTTCTTTAAGTTATCCGTGCAAATTTGGAGAAAACTTTTGAAATTACATTAATATCAAAATATTTTTAATGCTAAAATATAAACTAAGACTATGAAAAACACATTTAATAATCTGCTTTTAACTGAATTTTTTTTTGGAATGGTGCTATGAAAACGATTAGGTCTTCTCCAATTCAATTTAAATAATTAATGTTTAAACTCTGACAATATTAAGCGATATTGAGCTATGAAAACGATATTCCAAACTCCAATTCAGTTTAAATACTTTAAATGTATATGGAACATTCTGAGACTAAAATAAATTATATTTGAGTAAATTATACAAGGAATTGTTGATAGAAAGATTTATAGTGATTTATTCACTAACTTAAAGTACTTCAATAACAAGGTAAATAAACTCGGTAAAAAATTAGACTAGATAATTTTCAGCCCTGTTTTATATATCTATTAGAGGGAATTGTAACTGAAAGAAACAAGCTTGTATAGAAAGTGATTGCTACCATTCTGTGGGTAACTGAAAATAAAAAAAGCAAAGGTATCTACATTTATATTGTAGTACTGTGGGCATTATGTATAATAACCTAAGCAAATATTTAAAAAAAAAAAAAAATATAGATGCTAGAAAAAACATGAGTAAATAACTGAGTTATCGACAAAAAATTTACGAGACATAATTAACTTAGACTCAGTGAACTAAAAGAATTGCTAGTATCAGATTTGAAGCCGAACTCAAACAACAATTACTTTCAGTTTTAGTTTTTTTACTAACGTTGAACTAGAAGAAACGAGGGATAGGAGGGGCGGACCTCGTAATTTTGAACCACGATCAAGTGACGAGGACGACATCTGAGCTGGCACTCCCCTTTCCTAATTTCCACACCACGACAACAGTGAGACTTTGTGCCTGACAGGTTTAACGTGCATCAGTCCTGGCTACATAGCGGGTATTTAGCGGCCAAGGATCGAACCCGCGACTGAACGAAAACCGCCGACCACGAATCCGAAGCCACGGCCACTATGCTACATCTGCCACAAATTGCTTACAGTATAATCCAGATAATAGAGTTTCTCCATTTAATACCATGATGGAAATCTCTTAACTTTTGGAAGCCTGGGTTCTTAAATTTTAGATAAGTTAGATTAAATTTTGAAAACATATGTGTAACATATATACACCTGCAAGCGTTCAACTGCTTGTGTTTTGAGGTATTACACAAAAAAGGAGAAAGGGAAGTCTCTCTCATACTCTCTTGATACGCTTATTGTGAATTCTAAAATGAGGGTTACTGTCGTATCATACTTGTAAACAATTATAATAGCAATATATTTGGTCTTCGTGGGCTTATTGTAAATATTATAATCTAGTAGTTATAATAAACTCATTTTATGGTGTATAATTATTTTCTAAAATTAATAATCTAATACTTAAAAAATGATGTAATAATATATAATACTTGTATATTTTCGAATAAGAATAATCTATGACTTTAGCAGGGCAAGAAAAAAGATATTAAAATTATTCTATATCTTTTGGTAATAAATGCTTTCTAGCGTTTTCATCATGAGCGTGAAATAAATTCTGACGTTGTTTCTCTGAATCGTGAGCTTGAGACCTGAAGGCATTAGTCTTGGCGTGTAGTGAGGCTAAAGTACGCTAAATGTGTTGACGCAGCAAATCCTGACGGTGTTATATGAAAGTTAGGAGATAAAGATGTCTACTAAAATGTCGTCCTCATCACTTGACCAAGGTTCACAATTGTTTAGTTCGAAGCCAATAGTTCTCTTACAAATTTTAAGTGCGACATTATTAATCACTCACTCACTTACATTTAAAATAATAGTCTTTCTCATCATATTTCCAATACTTCCTCTTTCTGAATAAGGCAAATGTAAATGGATTTCAATCTTAGTCAAATGTACAAAAAATTACTAAATTCGATAAACTAATAAGAGTAATTGAATAAATGACTCGAATTACTTGTTTTTTAATGACATTTTTTATTTCCCTAATGCTGAGACCGAAAGCCTTTACTCTCTCAATTGTGAAGTAGACATGTCTAGAAATTTAATAACCTTCATAAATTTATTGAAGTAATTACCTCCTTCATTCTGTAAATAAAATATAAACGAATTACGTTCAATTCATAAATATACTGTGTCAAATCAAAATGCCTCTTTAAAACTTATTATTAGCAGCATAACTCTATTGAAACGCTGCTGTTAATTAAGTACACATTACATCAATAAGGACTAAAATCAAATGGATGATATTTAGAACTTTCTTTTTAGTCTTTTTGCTGGTAATTATCAAGTTGAATAAATTAGTATGAAAAAAAAAGTTTTATTTTTCTTAGAGAGAGTTGATTTTCGTTGGAAAAATTTTCATGTTTATTTACAGATTTAAAAATGAGAAGCTTTATTACATCATCGAATTATTCTTATATGATTTCCGTAAGTATTCAATACACACCAATATAAATTGCATAAAACAACTTAATCAGATTTATTAGAAAACATCTTCTTTATGTACTTTTAACGCAGTAAACTGGACTTTTATAAGAATTTCGAACAGAATTTTGTTCAATTTAAGGCAATTAGATTATGTGTAATATATCTAACAAGAAAAAAAAGCTAAATTCATTTTATTTTGATTCATCGAACAACTTGCTTCTGTAAAATTATTTATTTCTAAGAATTGCTTAAATTACATTTGTATGAGAAAGTTAATACTGAAAGTGGAGTGTAAATTCCTGTAGAAGAGTTATAAATTTTTTCAGGAAATAGAGCAGATAATTCAGCGTAACCAAACAATATTAATGCTTAATAGAGTATAAAGTATTTACTCCTTGAACTTATTACCTACTCAGTTCAAACTGTGCTATTTGATTTTAAATAATCGTATATAATTTTACCCCTGAATTGATAATATCAGAATAAAATTTCTGAATGAAAATATTGTTTACCATGAAGCACTATGAAATTTTATTAAAGGATGAACAGAAAAGGAACTAGATGAGGAAATGTAACAAATAAAGGTAAAATGTGATAGGAAAATTTTTAATCAGATACAAGTTTACAAAAACAAATAACTATAAATCCTTCGTCTGATTCACAAAAACATGAAATCTTAAGAAAATAAATTTATAAATCATTTCATTTTCTCACTATACTAAATAAAATTATACAATATCGTAATCTATTTACAATAAAATTTACTTCTAAATTAGGATAAATATATTTATTTTATTGTCCTCCTTTATTGTAGGAATGAACATTTTTTTCACCCATTTTCAATCTTTGACATTAACTGTGTTTTTCACATAGTATATATACAAATCTAATTAAAGTTCCATACCCACTACTTCCTGGTGAAATCCTTTATTATTATTTTGATAATATTGGCTGTTGTTTCTTATTGTTAAATCCTTTTAACATCTATTGTTAATTAATATTGTACATTTCGTTGGCTGTTTATATTCAGTCATCATATAATTTCCTTTTTAAAAAATGTCAGTTAAAATGACATAATGGTTTCATGAAAGGCGCATTTTTTTCCAATCCCTTCTCTTATGCTTTATTCCTTCCTTAAAATATTATTTTTGTTATAAATATGTATATTTTGCAGAAAGATAGAAATTCTACTCCAACAAAGGATATTCAGAAGAAAGATCATTTTATTCTTCCTCCACTCTTGAAATGCACTTCATCCTTCTCAGTCTTGATGATTCTCTCCGCATACAAATCATCCTAAATGATCGAGAGGCACTTTAGGAAGGAGTTAAGAAGACAAGAACGAACAGATCCCTGAGCCAAAATAAAGATATTTTCGGAGTCATAAAGTGGTTTGGTTATTCACGCTATTTTTCTTTTCTTTTCGAAAAGTGCGAAGAATGACTGAAATGCAAATAGCTCAACACTCTACTCTAGGGTATAAGGAAATGTATAAAATTTTGCATTTGGAAAAGAGGGTAAATAAATTAATGAATGATTGCTCAGATAGGAATATTCTAAATTTAAAGATTACCTGTTTAATATTTTAGCAAAATCAAGGATATTTAATTCAGTAGGAAAAAGTAAATACGTAAAAAAGTAGTACATGAATGGTAATATAGGTTTTTATGAGGTAAAAACTTTATAGAACAATATATTGAAAATAAGTTTTAAAAAGCCATTGATTTTATTATTCTTTATAATTTGAAAAATTGGTCATATTGTTGACTTAATAGTCCACATCATTGTATTTAAGCATTATATAATTTGCCCACGTTTATTGAAAAAATATGTATTTTAGTAACTAATTGTTGAAATAAAACTTCAAAGATTTTTTTTTGTATCATAAGATGAATGTTTTTAACTTTATATTTTTCTACGGATAAAAGTTGTTGAAAAATAGCCTACTAAAGAGGACCGGGACATCCCTATCTCTCCCTTGTTTAATCCAATACCTTCATGCGCCTTTTTTCAGAAATTGTATAAGGTAGGATTATCAAAATTTTTATACAATTTAGAATAATGATTTGCATATATTAATATGTTATTTTTTATCTTAGTAAAATAGAAAAAAATATTGATTATTAATTCATAATTACACTCTTAATTAAGTAGCAGTTTGGGCTCTAAAACAAATAATTCTCAAATAGTATTGAAATCCCTGTGTTAAGGTATGTAATATAACGTAGATAATATTAATATAATTAAAAATTGCATTCGTAAGTTTCCTACACGTTGAGAAAAAGGAACATAAACCTGAAAAGTTTCTGTTTTGTAGAAAGCTGCATTTTTAAATTTCATTGATACTTTTATTGCTGTTTAAAAAGTAAAATTTGATTATACCTTGTTTTTTATGAATGCTTTTCATATTCTTTTGTCTCATAAGAATTTTAAATTTTCCTTTCTGCTATTTTATTAAATTTTCAGTCATTTATTTTGATATTTAGATAGCTTCTATTCTCTATCGATAGTGCATTCTTTAGCTAATACCTTGATATTTTTCGCCCAATGATGACTTAGAGGAATTTCAATCTCATATATACTGTGACACTTTTTTTTTATTTCCAACATTAAAGAAAGAAACAGCGTCAAAAACACCAAATTTAAAAATTCGAGGTGACAATTACAGTTTTTGGTACTCGAGTGCAGATAACACTAATCATAGATTCATCAAGATTTTGTGTTTTCCCATAAAGGCATATTCCTAATAGGTATGGATTTACCGAAAAAATAGAGGCTCAGTGACTTCTATTATTGGTAGAGGAACGTATTTATGTTTGGAGTGGTTATTAGTTCCATCTTTTGCTTGGGTATGACGAAACCCACTCCAGCTTTCAAACTCAACTGAACAGAAACCATGATTTAGATTTTATAACCCAACAACAAATTCAAACATTCAACCCAAACAAACATTTCCAAAAGATCTGTAATCATTATGGAAGGTTTATTTCGTCTTAATTCTCATAAATATGCTCCTATTGTTGCGTTTGCTAGCAGCAAAAATATCCGAAATATAATCAATTATAGAATGGTATAATTTTGAATACAAAATATTCATTTTTGTAATATTACTAAGAAATAAAGAAAAGGATTACTTAATATGAGACACTTTCAGTTGCTATTTTACCATTTAACTCAATAACATTCGCAATATCACTGATGGTTGATTTTCTAATATTTTTATGTTTTATAAATGTACTTTTACTTCGTGTCTTTCTAAATCAATTAACTAACAGCCGGGATGGATTACTTTTAGCAAGAAACTGAGTACATTTATTTGACTTAAAGTGGACAAAAAGAATGGAAATGAATGTGAAACCTTGAAGCAACTTAAAATTAGTGTAGACAATTTATGACATAGAATAACTCAGTTCCATACGAGGAAAAATTAATGTTTGTCAAAGGCTTTCGAAAGGTTTGGACAGCATATTTGTAAATTTCCAGAAGTATGTTATTGACCAAAAAAAAATCACTATCACATATTAGAGAAATTGATGAAACTCCAGTAATATTTGATATGATAGGAAATAAAGCAATTGATATGGAAGGAACAAAAATGGTTCTCATAGAAACAACAAATCGCGAAAACTCTCACTTAACCCATGCTTTATTGTTTAGTGACGGTACAAAATAAAAACCATTGAATTTTTAAAACTGAAATACGATGGCAAAATGTAATTTCTTATGGTATTTTTATTCGAGTTCACGAGAATGGATGGATGGACATAAACATTGTAAAACTGTGGATAATGAATGTTTTGCAACAGCGTCCTGGCACTTTAAAGAATTTAATTCTTTAAATTTTTATGTATATGCCGATCCCATCTAAGGAATAATACGAAGGAATTTATGAAAGAGTGTAACACAGGCATAGTAGTTATTCCAGGCCGAATAACACCATTAGTTCTGCCTTCAAATTTATGTCGCAATTAACCATTCAAAGGAAGTTCAAAACCACAGTAGAATACGTCGATGTTAGAAGTTGAAAAAACATTTGCAAAATTGTTTAATCATAGATCAGAATAATAGTGATAATGAAGAACAAGCATAATTTGATGATATGCCTGAAGGTACAACAGAAGACAAATGTGACGAAAAGTTCATGTTATCCGATAATGAAAACTTTCATAAGCTATGTCATTGCTTTTAAGTAAACAGCAATTGCGTACTTGCAGAATTCTAATATTATATGCTCATCTTTTCCTAATTTTTAATTTATCATTTTTATATCCAGCGCATAATGCGTATCTGTAAATTTTGATCTTACATTTGAGTTAAAAGTGCGTAGTATACCTTGGTATATACTGTGTACATATATACACAGGGTTCCCAGTAAAGTCCTGCCCCCTCCCATTTAACATGACACATCTGTATTCATGAAAGTTGTGTCTAGGTATATTAAAGTGGATATGCTTTACTGCAGACGTCTTCTCAAACTGAGCTCTGTGAAAACTAGGGTTCCATGGATCTTTGACAGGGGCTCCGCAAGAGATCCTATTTACTTAATCAAAGCGCCGCAATTTTAATAAAATTATAATTATAATTATTATGAAAGATCGAATTCTGAAAGGAAGTTTGATAGTAAAATTAAACTTAAATAAAATAAAATCTTAAATTTCGTAAAAGTCCCATGCTTCAAATACATTAACCAAGACACATTAGGTCACATTTTAGTCTCCATTTTATGCTCAGGTGAAGAATCACTCACTTATTTGTCTACGTATTTCACAATTTTCATGGGATAAAGTAAAATTTAAGCAATTATTTTAAAATTGAAATTTTGGGCAGATTGCATTTTGATAGATAATATTGAAAGCTTCCCTAACTTGTATAGTATTTTAGTAGACTAATTTTTATATTCTGATCGTTAATCCCGATCAGAATATATAAATTAGTTTAGTCCAACATTAATCAGTTCTGCAAAAAACATTTCTAGAATACTTCTTGTTCAAAAAGTAAAATTATCCAGGATCCAAACTCCTTCTTAAGACTCCGAGCTCCCAATAAAAGAAAGAGGGCAATAAATAGATAAATCAAACGACATTCAGTTGATACTAAATTTTAATCAAGTTTATATCATGCATTTTTGGATTGACATTAGAAAAGAATACCCTGAAATTGCCAAAAGAGCTGTGAAACGTCTAATGTCATATGTTTCAAAATATGAAAACAAAAATCTTGAAAACAGATTGGATGCTGAAGATGGCATTATTTTGCAGATTTCAACAATTATTACAGACGTAACAATATTTTGCAATTAAAAATAGTCATAGCCAATGAAACCATGAAACAAAGGGGTATTTTCTTATCTTTTTTAAAACATTTTTTTTCATTTTAATAATTTGTTACAATTTAAAATATTGTTGATTTTGTTTATTATTCATAGAATATATTTTAAAAACTGCCCCCCAAACATCCCTTAGCTACTTTACCATTCATTATCTTATCAAGACGTTTCTATTGTGATAAAATAGACATGCAATAGTAATTTAGTGAATTTTAGTAGAATAAATCTTAGATACCCTATTTTTTATTCTTTTTGATCAAGGGGTTTCTTTGAGAAAATAGTAAGCTCAAAGGGTTCCCTGAAGTTTAAAAGATAGATTATCTCTGCTCTACTAGAAAAGGCAACTGAAAGTGCCACTAGATGGAAAATTACCAAGTTAGAGTCCCTATCGCAAAAACAGTACACTATATGGAAATAAATTAATTACGATTCTGTAGTACATCATCGAATCAGTACGAAAATACACAATTATCAATTAGAATGGGAAAAACAAAATTTTTAAAACGTGATGTATGTAATGGCTTATAATAATAATGCATCTTCCATTTGTATCTGTCATTACTACTTTAACACTGCCTGATAGAAGTGAACTAGTCCACGCAGCCAGTCTGTTTTACATGTTTCACAAACATTCGGATGGTTTTCTGAGCCGGATGTGGCCCTTCAGAATTACAACCCCGCCATGCCAATCTTGACTTCCGCACACATTCTACGTCGCATTGAATGAAAATGATTAGATTTCTTTTCTTTTTGATTTACGATATACATACATTTATATTTTCAATAAAACTTAAGGTCCTTTAATGAAATAAAAAAATGCTTTGTTTTTATTCAGTTTTTAAAAAGCAACTCCCCCTTTTGTACTACCTTTATGCCTCGTATAATACGATTTTGCACAGCACATATGTATATATATGTACATATATATATATTATGTATGTAGAAATATATACATAACACTTTCAGAAACAAAAGCAGTAATATTCTTTGCGTTTCCTTGCTTTGAAGTTATGAAATAGTTGTTAAAGAGCTTCACTAAATAAAGTAAAATTATTTTTTATAAAAATTAGGTAACTTAAATTTGATAGAAAAGTATCGAAGTCATCTGAAACAATATAAAAATGTCTTGAATTTGTAATAAAATCTTTATTTATAAATTAGTTTTCTAACTCAGGAACAATCGCTTGTTCAAAAATTCGAAAAAAAAAAAAAAAAAGCTTATTTCGTTTACAAAGAAATCATATAATATGCAAAACTTAGATAAACATACTTAATTTTAACGTTAGAAGTAATTTCTGAGATTAAACATAATCTGTTAAAATTGATTTGAATTTCGCAGCTTATTTTTTACATTGTAATTTTCTTCAAAAGCCTATTTCTGAAACAGAATTTTGACGAACACTAAATGAAAATAAATCAAACTTTGTAATTAAAAATAGAAAAATATATACATATCAATATAATTCAGAAATTTCAAAATACTCAACAATTTATAAAAAAAATTATTCAGTCTTAAAATAAATGTTAAAATTTTAAGTGTTATTGTTAAATTGTTAACAATAAGCAATTCCAAAGAATTATTTAAAGTCCTTACCTTACATTGTCCACATAAACGTCAGAAGGGATTCGAGTTCACTGGATAATAAACAAACAGCTTTTGGAACACGTTTCTTGATTTTTTTTAAATATTATTCCGTATCTGACAAAATTTAATCATAGGAAAATTGGATTAAATTTTTTTTGTTCAAAAGTCTATCTAATGTAAGACTGTTTTGGAAAGAAGCAATGCGCAACTTATTTATTCCTAGAACTTTTTATGAACTCTTATATTAATAACTAATAATAAATAAGCAAATTGCTTAAAAATTTAGATAAACGCTTCTAATAATAAACTCTTAAAAATAAAAATAGGTATGTCTTAGAGAAATTATGTGCTTCTCTCTTATTAAATTTTGTTTCCATCTTTGGAAGAACGTATAATGGAATATAATTTTATTCAGAATTACTAAGTTATTAATATTGAAACATTACCTTTCTCCTCTTAATTAAGTTTATTTACTTAAAAATGACAATTTTGAGATTTACACATTATTAATTAATGTCAAAAGAAGTGATCGTACAGTGAAAAGGAGAGTTCAAATCACAGACGAGATTAGAGAATATTAAGATTAAGAACAATAACTCTCCCATTAAGAGCTCTCATTTGGTGCACTCATTAGATTAATGTGAATGAAAAAAAATTAAATTAATAATTTAATATTTGTATATATACCTGAAGAAAGATTATAGTTGTATCCCATTCGTGGAAGTAATTCCTGTACATTAAATTTAGATTAAAGTTAAATATCTGTGTGACTCCCGAGTGTGACATTTCTGTGGGAATTTGACGAGCACGTGAACCTGAGTTGGAATGTCTTATTTAAGTGTGTCGTCAGAAGACATGAAGTGCAACCATAAAAAGGGAGAAAGTGACCTTTTCTCCTAAAATTGTAATTTACACTTCTGAAAATTAAAACATCAATAACCCTCTACGGGGCTTTCATGAGCAGAATCAAAGTGTCCAATAAGGATTATTCTAAATAATACCCTTTATTTCACGGTGCATGAAATCTATTATCAATTATGTACTTACTTGTTTGAAAACAATTTACTACAAGCAAGATTATTTTTCTATTTACTTATGAATTGTTTTTAATGCTTTTGTTCTTATTTCTTTTCTTTCATTTAATACTTTCTTTAAAGGTTAAAAATTATCAAACCTTCCTTCTATAATAATTGTGCATTGAATATTCTGTGAAATTTACGAAATAGATAAATAGTTTGAAAAAGATTTTTATTTAATTAAACGCTTTCAGTTTCTTATTTTAGTGTAATATTGTGTTCTACAAGCAGCTTTGTGATGCACTCTGCTGCTTGGTAAAAGGTAATATTACAGTACATTTTATAGTTCTTTGACTGTGTTTTTCTATAATAATCTAATTAAAATAGTTTGAGTTATTTAAATTAAATCTGCAAACAAATATTTTTGAATGAACAAATGAATTTTTTCAAGTTTGTTACGCTATTTAGTATGAAATAATTTCAATTTTAGAAATTTATTGTAGTAATAATCCGGTAATAAATGTAGAAATTAAAAAAATGATTTATAATTGCTCTCGAGTTTTGTCTTCATTGACTGAATAGTAAATTATCATAAACTCTTTTACAAATTTAGTGGGTAGATTTATATTGAAAATACTCATGAATTATAAGTCTTGTACATAAGATGTTTACAAAAACAAGAATATTTAAAATGAAAAATACTTAGTTAAAAGGAAAAATTTTGGAAATAGAACAAGCCATTAATTAATTAATTCTTAAGAAAAGTAAAGGGGTTGTCTATAAATAATACAGCGAAATGCTTCTTTTAATCAAACAAGTTTCGATTCTATACTAAAATATCTGCTTTCAATCCCATATTTCCAATAAATTGTTATTCCAGATTTATTTAATGACAATAAAAGGAATTCTAAAAATTTATTGTATCTAGATGGTTCTCAGGAGAACATCATTATTCCTTTGTTAACAGGAGTGATTATAAGTTGAGAAAAATATTATTTCTATAAATTGAAGCTTTTCCTGTGTCCTAGAGGGTGTATCGCACACAGATCTCAAATAAAGGGATTTAAGTGACGAAACAGAGAAGAAATAAATCTTAAACTTGTACAGATTTTAATTACTTTCTTACCAGCTAATGACAGCTCAATGAACGGCTTTTACATATCTAGACTTCACACTTCTCTTTTAAATCATAATAACTTCAAAGACAACGCTGAAAATTTAATGAATTGTTTTTCCTTTTTTTCTTAATTGGAATGGATATTATATACGTGGAGGCTTATAGTTAAATAATGATAGCATTTCTTCATTTGTTACTAACCTGAATGGAGATCTGTTCTCTTTATGTCAGTAAAAATAATAATTAATGAAGAGATGAAGTTAATTTTAATTTTTATAAATCGGAACGTTTTTGAAAATTATTTCAAAGACTGATTTTGATTTGTAGCTTAAATATTGTTTTTCGGTAAGATAGTATAAAATTACACGTGATCCAATTAAACATGGTAATTGAATTTCGAGTAAAGTAAATTACTTTATATTCCATTTTGTTCGATTGAAGCAATAAATTGAATTGGTAAGATAATGACAAATGTATTTACAAGAAAAAAGCGTTACTTTTTGCTATTTGTAAAAAACATTTATGTCATATTAAATGGTCTTACTTCCCAAAAAACTTTATTAATTATATACATGCTTGAGTTATATATTAATACATTGAATAATTAATAGAACAAATCATTCTAGGCTTTAACAAATAATGTAATACATTGTAATAACAATATTTTATAAAATAATGCATAATATAGTAATACAAATATTTATTTGGAAATTTAGCTATAAATATGTATAGTAATTCCAAATAATCAAGATTTTAGTGATTCAAGATTCAAGTCTCTCAAATATTTTACAAAATTTAGATTTTCAGAAAAGAACAGAATGATTTATTAATAAAAGGAAATTATTTATCTATTTCATTATACAACTTATTAACCTTTGGATATGAATTTTCTATATATAGAATGATAGTACATAAGTAATTTTATTTTGAAAGTATAAGTAAAAATTCATAACATTTTCGAGAAAAATTTATTTTTCTAAGAATTATAACTCTCCTAAGAGAGCTGAAATTTATTTATTTTAAAGGTAGTTAAGATAAATATGAATATATATATATATATATATATATATATGTGTGTGTGTGTGTGTGTGAGAGAGAGAGAGAGAGAGAGAGAGAGACATTTGAAAAATAAAGATCAATAATTAATGTAGTATTTTATTTTTTTCTTATAAAAAAATTTAAGATATAATTTTTAAACTTTTTTTTATTAAATATAAAGTTTGAGTTAAATGTAATTTAAAATAAAAGGCTTCGGTTGTTAAATATCATTCCGGAGAAATTGTTAAGAACATTAACAAAATCTGAGAGGTATTTGTCTCATTACCATCTAAACATTTGCATAATAGAATTATATAGCGACCAATTACAGACATAACTCCCAACAAATGAAAAAGTTTAATTATTACATGTATTCCTAGAATTTGATGTATTTTTCCAAAATTGGTTACCATGGAAAGGTCAAAAGAGACCAATATATCCCCCGATACCTAAAAAGTTTTATTATTTTAATCAAGGGACTTTTTGGTATTATCTTTTCAGTATGTGATGCTTACATGTGATTCTGTTCAATTCAATCATTTCGAATATGCGATGTTCCATGTGATAATTGTGAAAATTCTGGATAAAAAATTTATCCTACTGCATAGTCCGAAAGTCTTTACTGGAGTGGTCACGAGAAAAACATTTCCTTGCATAAGCTTAAAAATTAAAAAAAAAAAAAAAAAATATTTTATTACGTTTCATAATTTTATTAATTTACATAAATTTTTGTTACTTTATATTATTCATTTCGTGAGTTTATCATTTTTTTTTTTGTCCGAATAAATGATCAACAAGATTGTGAGGTAAAATTTTACAATACATAGCTTCAATCAAAATAAGGATGTTTTATACGTGTAATGTGTGGAAATGAAAACACTAATAGTATTTAATTTCATGTACTTTCGTTGTAAACTAATGATTCGTGTTGGTTTGAATTTGTTAGAAAGGTTGCAAAGAACAATTGATTTCTTATCAAACCTTTTTATGGAATTTCTTAGAAAAATGTTGAGAAAACACCAATGACAAAATCGTAAACATAAATGAGCTTTCTACTTTGTTTACGAATTATTTTTGTAATTCAGTCAGACGTTACAAATATTCCTTTTTGTGTAAAAAATTATACTTAAATAATTTTGGAAAATTTAGTGTAATATTCGTTTACATTAGCTTTGAGTAAATATAATTTACTAAGATAATCATATAACTTTGTGATGGCAAGCAATTCTGATTTGCCTCTTGTGCAATAGCAAAACTCAATGTATTAACACTAAAAGTCAATAATTGAATCAAAGGGACGTTAGACAAGTACACATTGTATTTATTGGATGATTGCTAATATAATGACAATAATAAATGCTCTCCAGGGCAATGCCTTAACTATATTAACTCGATCTACAAGTCATAATCTAACTGACTCTTACTATTAAGATCACACTGAGGCTGTCTTGACTTTTAGGATACATTAACCAGCTAATAACTTGTAACAATTCCCGGCTCCGACTCCAGAACAGTTGCCAAACGCTCTCTCGACCTCTCTATCGTGATTCTCGAGCTCAGACTATATATTTCCCAACTATCTTGCTTCACTTCATTTCTACCTACTTGTGATTTACATCTTCACGTTTCATTTTTGGTTGGGCAAAGCATGTTTAGCATAAGCAATTTATCTTAATTAAAAGTCCCCAAGGTTAGTGAAGAATAAACAGTGAACAGCCCAACGACCCAACTTTCGTAATAAAATATCCACTGATTGATTAATATTGTAGCAACCAGGAATACTATTATTAGATAATAAGAAATCTCTATAAAAAAAACCCTTCTAATATGGGGCTTACTAACAGTTTACTATCTAAAATTTAATTACTTTATTGTAAAGTAGGAGCAAATATTAGAATTTTAAAAAATAACTCAATAAATATATTTTAAAAGATATCATTAGTTTCAAAAACTTTATTTCAAAAAAGGAAAAAATACTAAATTACAGCTGACTAAAATGCCTTAAGAAAGGAAAGAAACAATTATGTATCCTAATTGGCCATGAAATGCAATATATTTCATGCTCATGAGAAATAAATTTAATAAGCCCTTAACAAATCTAAATTAAAAATAAACAAATAAAGACGAGTGAATAAAGAGCAAAAGTAAACTTTCTTAGCGTGGTGGACTTCTTCGTTATTCCTCAAGATCAAATTTATATCTGGAGCCTAAAATAAAACAAATTCAAAAAACTTAAAAATTATATCTAGTTAGTGATTACGCTAGTTAACATTATTTATTGAAAAGAAATATCTATGAATGTCTCGGAAACTCTCGATTTATTTCAGAATGTTTAAAATTGTTCTTTATTCAATATCATTTAATGCATGTCTCTCAAAACGTATCTAGATTCTTATCTGAATGTATTTGAATTTTCAAGTAAGAAATTTACAACTTACACCTCGTTATCGATTTGAATGTATTTTATCTCTTGCGACTTATGGAAATATTTTTGAAAAGTGCAGATCATAAAATTCTAAATGTTCTAGCACTTCAGATATTCAGTGAACGTAAATTTTCAGTTTATTTAATTATTTAATCTTATTTACTTTCGTTTGACTTATTCGCAATTTTATTAATTTTGTCCAGATCATTTGAGAAATGAGAAAATTTTTCAAGGTGCTACTTTTCAAAACACTTTTTGATAATAATGTGCATATAACTGAAATTTATTATTGCTTAAAATTAAAATTCTGGAAACAAGTTAAAATTTTATTACTTTGACTTATTATTATACAAAAACGATAATTTTTGACTATTATAACTACAACATTAAATAATATTTAATTATCCGAAAAATCTATTATATATTATCCCGAATTTTTTGTTTGCTTCTTTTATTACAATTTCAAATTTGAATAGAAAATTTTATACAATTTTGAAAACAATAATTAATTTATTACATAGCAATATTGCTTAAAATTTATTTAAAATAACAGTAAATATTTAAAAATATATGTGTATGCTTTAACATAAATGAAACGTTAATTTTCAAATAAGTAATCATGGCCTTCGGGCTCGCCAAGAATAGGCACATTAATATTATTTAATAAACTCTTGTTTGATCTGTTACATAGATTTCAAAATTCACTAAGTGTATTACTTCATATGAAATACATATAAAAATGTATTCAGGATGTTCATTAGTTAAATATGATGTTTGAGCTACGATTTTACGTTTTAATCACATTTGACACTAAAATAAAATTATTCAGACTTGACACTAATTTAAAATTACTATTACCTTGTACTTACTTTTTTGTAGTTCTGTATTTATATTCTTAGACTTGTGTTCTGAACTAGCTATTACTGCTCCAATAACCAAAAAAATCAGATTATTTTCCTTCCAGCTCTTTCACACAGCACCCCATATTGACTAACCATTTGCTCTCCTGTGCCCAGCGTATCACATTAGATAATGTGAATGCCTACTGCATTGTAATGCTACTCCGAGAATGCCTACTGCAGATCAATGTATCAATAGAGATATTCTTGATGAGAACGTTTTAATTGATATTCTTAATGTTACTATATGACGTTACAATACCGCGAAATCTATATATACAGATTATTTGGAGTGTTGACCTTGGTGAAATGGGCTTGGATTTCACTTCTGGCTATCAGGAAGGGGGTAATTGTTAAAAGCACGTGTTGCGGAGCGGCTCTTTAAATGTAATCACATGATTTAAAGCGTGCACTTGCTTTCGGTCTGCTATTTTCTTTCTTGCTTGCTTCTTAGAAGTTCGAGGAGAATTTATGGATGTTAGATCTTTCAGTAGCAGATGTTCTCAGCTGCTCTTTTCATTCGGTCGGTTCTTATTTTTAGCGACAGTCATGACGAAAAGAAAGTATTTATCTGATACTGAGATTTGTGAATTAATGAATGAATCTGACAGTGATGTTAGAGAAAATAA
>BMAW01047872.1:3992-17979 GCA_019974015.1 Nephila pilipes
CTGTGATAGAGAGTCACTGTCTCTGTGATAGAGAGTCACTGTCTCTGTAATAGAGAGTCAATATCTATCTGATAAAGAATCACTATCTATCTGATAAAGAATCAATATCTATCTGATAATGAATCAATATCTATCTGATAAAGAATCAATATCTATTTTGATAAAGTATTTTTCAAAGTATCTGTTTAAAAATTACTAACTTTGTGATGAAGAGTCACTAGCTCTTAGAAAAAAAGAGTCACTGTCTCTGTGATAGAGAGTCACTATCTCTGTGAAATAGAGTCTCTGTCTCTCTCATAACGAATCACTATCTCTTTTGATAAAGAGTCACTATCTCTGTGATAGAGAATCATTGTCTCTCTGATAAAGAGGCACTATCTCTTTTGATAAAGAGTCACTATTTCCTTTGATGAAGAGTCACTATCTCAGAGATAAAGAGTCACTGTCTCTAGAAATAAGAGTCACTATCTCTGGAAATTAGAGTCATTATCTCTGGGAATGAAAATAACTATATCTGTAATTTCATTAACATTGAGACTCCCCAGTTTTAAGGAAAAAAAATGTAAGATTATGCGTACTATCATTGAAAATATGTGAAAATTTTCTCTTGAAAAAGCTTCATTTTTTTTTCATAAAACTGTTCTTGAAATTCTTGCTGCTATAAAAGATGTGTTTTCCCCTCGACAATTTTTGATGAAGTTGTAAATACTTTATGACGTTGTATGTGATTTTCTTTTTTTTTCTTTTTCTTCTTTTCTAAAAAGGCTGAAGTATGTTGAAAGTTATTCTTGAAATTCCTTTTATCCAATATTATGTTCTTTTCTTTCTTAAGTTTTAATTGCAGCTTCAAGTTTTTTTCATAAAACTGCATTTGAATTTCCTGTTGCTGCATTTGATGTTCCATTTTGTAGACATTTTTGAAGTTCATGTTCTCACAAAGTATTTTGTAAAACCAATCTCTAAATCCCTGATGATGTATGATATGATGCCTTTTTTCTTATTTTATTGAAGCAATTTATGTATTTCAATGAAGCTGCTTTTAAACTTCTTGTTGTTCTGTATGATATTCCTTTAGGTGAGGTAACTGAAGGTGATGTTATTGCAAAGTATTTTGAAGAAGACATTCTAGAAAATTTTTTTGCCATATATGCCACGAGTTTACTTCCTTGCTTTCTGAAATAAATTTAGTGAAACTGTGGAATCTCTTGTTGGAAAACAATGGACATAATTGATTCAGCAAAAGGGTTTATCTGCATTGCTGAGTTCGGGTTTTTACTGGAAAGAGTTTTCCATGTCCGCCAAATGGTTGCTATCTTACTGTTAGAATTTGAAAAATAATTGTGAAACGGATATATTTCTCTAAAAGTGGACCTAAATATTACATCGAATCAACAAATGGGTCGCTCGGCAGCAAAACAACAGTATCATTTAATAGATCCCTTAAATAAGTCCATTTGAATATTTGTGTTTTTCAATGTGAATTGGAAAATGATTTGAATATTGTTCTGAATACATCATCGCAACTACTGGTATCTTCAAAAAGATTCGAAAATCAATCAGAAAGCTAGCAGAAGTTACACAATTTCAGCAGTCATTTTCTATGACGTGTTAGAAAGCCTCGATGTCCTCAGTGGCGAAATAGGTGTCCACATTAGTGGAAGCTTCACTTTTCTGCTTGATTTTGCAGTGCTCCAGCAGTAATATGTATCCGACGGAATAACACATATAAGTCATGTCACAAAAATATATCATTTGCAACATGTTGGTAATCCAAAGAAGCAGGAGAGAAAACGAACCAAGAAATGTTTTCCTCATTGTCAGTAACTTGTTAATTAGTGTATTTACCTCAAAGACTTTCAAATACGCTGTCGCAGTTACAAAATCGCAACTACACTTAGCTTATACAAACACAAAAGTGAACATTTTTCAACATAACAATGTAATTTTATGTAACTGTGGCTTTTGTTACAATTTTTTTATAGAATATAATAGTAGAAACATTGTCGCGTGATTGTTAAGGTAATTAAAGGGTAAATTTAGTAACAATGAAACTATATAAATATATGTATTAAGTCTTTGAATAATAAAACTAAAATATAGTAGTTATTTTAAAAAATTACATCCTTTCTCCTCCCTTTTGCAATCATTTATTATACTCAACTAAGGGTAACATTTAAAGTTTGGAACTGTATAAAAGTTTTTCTCTTTTTCAAAACATGCTACGTTAGCTATTTTAAAAAATAAATTTTCATCTGTTTCGAAATGCTTATAGCTCTTTATTTCTTATCTGAAGTTTTTTTTTCTTTTGTAAAAATTAATTATAACAATTTCTAATGATTTGTTACATTAATACTTTAGAGATAAATATGTTTCTTATTAAATGGTACAAATATTAAATAACATTCGTCGGATCCCTAACTTAGAATACAGGAGAGCATATTTTAAATAAGATTTCACTTATATTTTATTTATCTTCACGCCAAGTAAAATTTGAGTATTTGAAATTATTTGTGTTTAAATATATATATATATATATAATCCATAGAAATTTTAAAAAAACCAACACATTTTTTTCGTACGGGTTCTTCTATTGAGATGTTTGAAAAGATTTCTCGTGATAAAAAAAAATTTATTTAAAAGAAAAGATAAAAAATTCAAACATGTTTCTGCTTTATTATTATTTTCCCTTAAGGACATATAAGTTTCTGCGACTTACAACTGAGATCTCTTCTGAGTAACTAGTCATAAAGCGCACTAGTCGTAGGTCGAAAAAATATTTTTTCTATTCCGTTTACCCTCAACTGAATTATGTAGAGTGTACATTGATTGTAAGACTTCAATCTATGTACATATGACCATTATGTGTAATACGGAAATTACACTATATGTGCTCTGATTACATTCTGTAAAGAAAAATACAACCAGAAGTAACGTAATGTACAAATAGCAAGAAAAATGATATTCCCCTCTCATATATATACTTCAAAAAATATTTCTATGGAAAAGTTCTTTACGTTTCTCCTGTGTTACGGAAATGTTATGCAAATTAATTTTTTTCTAAATCGTACAAATTTTTTATTATCCTTACCAGACCCATTTTTGAAGTCGCAAATCGCTCAGGTTGTAAGTACAGAAGGTATTATTTTTTTCAAAATTTTTGATATAATCTTATTTTATTACTTTACAAATAATAAATTAAAAAACATGTTTATTTACACAGAATAACTTGATTAAAATTAAATACAGGATACTTGTCCTTTTTTTTTATAGTTCGACACCTATTTCATCTTAGCAAACTTTCTACTATACACGCCCTTTGTTATTAGTTTTTATTGTAAATCTTAAACAAATTAGGCAACCTGTTTTAGAGTCACTAAATTTACTAAAATCGCATATCTGCACTCTTAAAAATCAATATTGTTTAATAAACATCCAGAGTAAAGTTTCCTAGAAGTTATTAGCAGCTTAAATCGCAAATATTAACTATTGTTTTATAAAGAGAATGACAATATCTTAATGTTTCGTCAACTCGCTCAAAGAGAAATAGAAATGGAATTTTCAATTAGTCTGGTTTAGTTTCATTAACGTCGCACTAGAAGCAACACGATGCCTATTGGCGGCGGACTTCGTAAGTTTCAACCACGGTCGAAAGACAAGAACGATATCTCGGTTGGTACACCCTCTCCTAACTTCCACAAAGCACTTAATGGAATTTCAGAATAGAGTTGAAATAATAAAACTGTATACGAGTAAATTATATATCATTCTTTTTCATTATCTGGATGCTTAATAAAATGATATTGAAAAAAGTTTGATGTAGAAAAAATGTTACTAGATGTTTTTATTCAAAAGTCTGATTTATGCTGCTCATTTATTATTGCTGATGCTTAATATTTGATATTGATGCTTAATACTACCTACAGGACCTACCTATAGGATGTTACAGGCGAAAATATTTTCATAGGAAAAAGAGAGGAATTAATATTGAAATTGCAAACTAAGTCAAGAGAAGATATTTCTAATTTACCAAGCCAACAAGAGAAACTGATAAAAGGTACGTTTTTTAATTAATGAAAAGAAGAAAGCAGAGGGAGTGTACATCAAAATTAATCCTATACTAAATCCAATTCAACGGGAAAAAGATGAAGTCTTGTGACGAATAATAATTTGGGCAGAATGAGTGGATATAAGGTTTTCACCCGGAAAGGAAAAAAAAACATAAATTTTAAACCAAAAGGAAGGATTATATTGCAAGGGAAGAAAAACATCGTGAAAGATATCATATACTTTTCCAAGAGGAAGGAAATATAAGTACCACAACTAGACGTGGGGTTCAACCCGAAGAAATGAATAACAGTAAGATGAACAGAAAGAATAGAGTAATTGAATTGTCAGTGGGAGATAACCCCTTTACAAAGACAGGGAAATTTTTCTTCTGCCGAAGAGGAAGTCGAAATCCAGTCCCCTTTGACCCGGGTAGTGAGAATGGATTCCAGCCGAAGAAGTGCCCCTCCTACAATGAATAGAAAGAGATGGAATTTGAATAATTCAGACCCAGAGAAATGATGGGGGGGGAGAGTATCCTTTCTTATACTTTAGTAAAAAAAATTTAGTTTCCGTGAAAAGTTATCCAGACGGACCATAACCCATTTGTCTGGTTGAAAACAAATGCCTTATGCGTTGGTCCCTTGCATTACATCCATTTAATTTCGAAGTAATTCGTACACCTAGAAGAAGTAATATTAATGCTGATGCTTTAAGTAGAATTGATTGAAGAATACTATATATTTTTTCAAGATGTGTATTATTGCTTTAGCTCTATACTGAACACAAAATGTTCTTTTTCCTACCAAAAACTTGTGATATTCTTCATTTTCAAAATTATGTCCAATTTCTTATAATTGATGTCATAAAGTTAGAAAAGGGTACATATATATGTTATGTAAATATATGTTACATTAAATATATGTTATATGTTATCTCACTGAAATTTGAAAATTTATGGTAAATTTTCAAATTTCAGTGAGCACAATTAATATTTTAGAATTTTATCACAGTTATATATAAGAAATTTTTAATAGTATATATATGCATAAATTAACATAGTATTATTTTTATAAACATGTGATGTAGTAACATATGTTCCTGAAAATTGCAATGGAGAAACATTGTTATTTTATTTCAATATTATGATGCTAAATTATGCATGAGGCTGTTATGCAAAATGTTTCATGGTAACTGAAGGAGACATTCAATAAGAAAGGTAAACAGAATTTGTTAATCATTGTGTATAAAATGCAAAGTGTTTGTGATAATTACTTTTAATTGAGTAAATAAATTCTATAAGATTTATAAGAGTATCACTTCAGAGATTAACTTATGTAGTTTGAGTTACATTACATTTAAACTGATGAACATTTACAAGTGTGTGAATTCTTAATTTTTCTCTTGAAAACTATAACCAATAAATGTTTGCTTCATTTTTTATATAATTCTAGTGAAAGGATGTTAATATGAGTATTGATTGAAGCATTAGGATTTGAGTTATTCTGCAAGATGTTATTAATTAAATATAAATGTAGTACACGAATAAAAATGAATAAGATAACATGTTATAATTATTTTTTATATTTTTTTTTTGCGTTAGTATAATATTTAGTACTTAATTCTGGCCAGAGGGAATTCGTACTCTTTTATACATTTAGTGAATTTCAACGAATAGAACTTTTCATTTATCAGAAAAAGTTTTCTCTAAAGGAAAGATAAGTTTGTAGGGAACCTCTTAAGCTGATTTCATCAGGGACTAAATCATTCAATCAGACCAAGAAATTGGGATGCGCTCGCTCTGACTAGAGAGCGAGAGTGTACGAGGAAGAAGTGTGATAGGTAGGAGGATCTGATGTGTACTACATAGCGTATGTTTAGAGGCGAAATAAAAGTAAATACACTTATCTCTAGCTTGACTGCTTACGTGTCCGATACATACTATGGGATCTTCTTTAAAAATGGATATTGTTGTTGCTTCATGAATATTTTTTCCGTCAGAAAAACCCGTAAACTTCAATACACCAAATATTACGGAGACAGTGACTCGAAAGGTTACACGAGTGAGTAAAACACCTATGGAACAAACAGTGCTTCAAAATATGAATACATCGGACATATACTAAAGAGAGTGGGCTCCCATCTGAGAAAATTAAAATCATAAACTAAATGAGAGTCAGGTAAAGGAAAATTAACTCATAATTTTATTGAGAGACTTTCAAATTATTATGGAATTTCTGTAAACTGCAATGTTGGTAATTTAAATGTTATGCATCAGAATATAATTGCTGCTTTGTATCACTATGAATCAAATGATAAGGATCCAATGTATGACCAATGCCCAATAGGTAAAATAAGCAGGGACTGTTTTCAGTGGGAGATGGTGAATGGAAAAAAATCTAGCGCAAAATATGCTAGTTTATAAAATGACAAATAAGTAAAATTAAACTAGTATATTTAGAATTATGTGGTAAAGAAATTTTCAGTAAATGCTTACATGGAAAATAGCATAACGCAAATTAATGCTTTTTTGGAATAATTTGGCAAATAATACCGAAAGAGATATTCGTTTTGCTCAAAGCTGTAAGATATGGATCTTATGAGACAGTTGTTCAGTTTAATCAGTGGTTCGATGGCTATTTAAAAGTTTTTAAAAATATGAATACAGAAAATATAGGGGTTTTATTTTATGCGGGTATAAACACTTAGATAAAAGCAGAATTCACGAATCAATACGTAATGGAGACCCAAAGACAAAGAAACAAAGAAAAAATTTAAGAGCTCTCAAAAAGAAAAAAAAATTAGTATTTTGGAAGGAAAAGATGGTGATTATTTTAAATCTGGTACATTTTATTAAGGAAGTAAGTGTTTTTCATGTGTACAGATTAGTTTAATGTTACTTTTGTCGTTTTCTCAAAATGAACTTTTTTTTCATTTTTCATTACTGCAAAACACGATATCTCAAATTTTTTGTGCATCAATGAACCTGAAATTTTTATACATATTTTTGAAATGTTTATATATAGAATTGACTATTGTGATTTTATGTTGAGAAATATTTTTTTTATAGTACAATAAAGTGAAAATTACAAGGATTTTCAATGAAAGTGTCAGTATTCAGAAACTCGAAATACCACAGCTTCTGACTTAAGGGCTATATTATCAAAATAATATTTTATTCTGTAGATAAGATTATAATATTTATTATTCAACTTACAAAATGTCAATATGTTTATTTTCATTTCAGTTATCATGTTTTAGGAATAGTCTTAATGTTTGCTTATATTTGTATAAAATATCCCTGCAACAGTAAAAATACACTCCAGAAAAACTTTTCGTGTATGTTTTTTTTCTGATTTTTTAGCCACATAAGATTATATATATGAATTTGTAGGCAAAATTCAGATTAATTCAAAAAACTATCTTCGAAGGTGTACTGTTACCTAAATCACCTCTGTGCGCAACTCAAAGTCCGTTTTCCCCTTTCTTTGCAAATTACTGATTACTCTAAATCCTGTTTCGGCTAAACAAGATGTTATGAAAGAAAAAAAAAATTGATATGATCCATAGAGTCAAATGTGATATTGTAATTTTCGTTTGAAGCCCAAATTCTTATATTATCAATTTTTAATTTCAATTTTAAATCCATTTTTCGTCAATTTTATTAACTTCTCCAGCTGTAATAATTCTACTAAGTGTAAGTTTGAGATACGTTTAAGAGCCCAATATGAAATCTATTGTTGAAGTTGTCCTGAAATATCTTCGTAAAACCTTCGTAAAGTGAGTCCAAATACTGGAAATTTTATCATCATTTGTTTTCACTGAGATAATATTTGGAAACTTATTGAATTGCACTCGACCAAAACATTGTTGTATAAAGCAAGTTTTGTCACGGATGAAAAAATAATTGCCTTTACTTTGATTAAATTCAAATAATGTCCTAGAAAATATAGATTTATTTTAATAAATGCATTACAAAAATCAGTTAATTAAGCTGTATCATTCTTACAATTCAATAAGGTCTCCTTTAAAGAATCATATTTAATCAAACAAATGTTATAACTGAAGCAAGAAGTTTATTAAATATTTCAAATAGGCACTCTTTTAACGTATTTTCCTTAATTACCTTAATAAAATTCAGTACAAAATATTTAACAAGTTTAAGAAAGTTACAAGTTTATTTAACAAGTTTCTTTGACTAGTCAATATCAAGACAAATTGATTATGTGTGTAAGAGGTTATTTTATGCTGCTCATTTATATATTATAATTAAGATATATACTTATTTTGTAGACTCTAATGGAAGATTTCTAAAAATTCTAGAGCGAAATCTGGAAAAATATTATTGAGGATGTCTTGAAATCTGTTTGAAAAACCTTCATTAATTGCTTGCATACGCTGTCAAAACCCAGGTTATCGTCATTTTTTTTTCACTAAAAAAAGTTTGGAAACATAAAGAATTATCTTCGTCTCGAATATCGTTTCATAAGGCAAATTTTATCACGGATGTAGAAATAATAGCTTTTTCTTTGACCAAATTCAAATAATGGAATTTCAAATGTAGATTCCTTTTATTAAATATATTATATAAATCAGTTAATTAAACGATTTAAGAATAAGCTGTACTATTCTTAAATCGCAATAAGTTTTCTCATAAAGAACAGTTTTTTTGTCAATAAAATGTTACAATTGAGGCAAAGAAGTCAATAAATATATTTTTAAGTTAGTACCCTTTTGGTGTATTATCCTTGTTGAGATCAACTGAATAAAAATCAGTCCAAATATTATCAAGTTTATTCACGCCTTTGAGTAATGAATTCAAAATAAATTAATTATGTGTGTATAGGTATTCTTACACTGCTATTTAAATATTATAATAAAGATATGTACTCATTTTGCAGACTCGAATAGGAGATTTATAATAAGTGAACGTGATTCCAGAAGATTTTTATTCAAGGCAGATATGATTAAATTATTCGTGCTCTAACTATATTCTAACAATTTATCTATACTCTGTAGCATTTCAATGACTTTCATAACAACCTCAAAATGTTCTGAATCTTATAGTTCTTGACATTTTTTTTTCATATTTTAAAAATATTTATTACTCTAAATAAGTAAAATATTTATTACTCTATATAAATGAATAAAGCTGTATAAAATTCTGATTCACTAATATGAGGTACTAATTCACTAATTTTGTGAATATATACTTCAATATTTCAAAACTGTATCTAGAATTTTCTTCATTAATTTCGATTGAAACTATCTAAGCAATTAGGACTTCTTTTCTCTGAAGAGTTTGCAATATCTTTCAAATATCTTAATCACTATACGATCCATTAAATCGGCAATCTTTTGATAATTGGCATCTTTATGTTTAAAACTGCTTTGAATGTATGGGTTTTAGATTTTTGCTTCATATGATGAAAAAGAAACGCTGCATTAGAAGAAAACATTTAAATATGATGTTAAAATGTGTATACAACTAAATCATGCTTCTTTTTATATATCTGTAAATACGATTAACAAAATTCTAGAAACACTAAAATACAAGTCATGTAATTAATATAATCACAAAAAAGCACATGAAAAGTTCATTAAACTGCTAGTATCTTTTAATGATAGAAATATTCATTGATCTTGGTCAATTAGTATTAATCTCTACAGTAAATGATTATAAAAGAAAGTCTAAGAATTTATGAGTATTTAGAGATTTAGATACCAACAGCACACAACGTAGGTACCTAACACCAGAATCTTATCATTTTGAAGTATATTTAAAGAAATGTTTGGGATTTTGAAAATTATGTAAATACTTTCAAATATGATTAGCGTATAACTTACTTTTTATTTGAGTTTCTACAGTGGAAAATGTAGTTTGAATTATAGAGTTAGGACATATTGTAATTAAAATTGATCAAGTAAATTATTTTTTCACGATTTCCTTATATTTTCTTTTTGTTTTCTTTTTACAAGATACATCTATGAAGCTGAATTTCGGAGTATTCAAGCGCATCATATTTTCTTCAATGCCTTACGAATATCATCATGAATAAAACTATTTTTACAGACAAGAAAAATGTAATACTTAATTGTAGTTAAACCAATTTACTAAGCATTTTTGCATCACACAATGAGACTCAATGCTGTCTTAGGAAAAATAGTGAAATTGTTAACGTTGACATAGATTGTGAGCACAATCAAATCATGAGTATCTTTACATTAATATAAGCAAATAAAATTGAACTATTATAAGGAGCAATTTTCAGATAAGAAAATAATTAAATAACAAATTGATACATAGAAAACATTTACGGAAATAATGTTATTTCTTAGTAAATAAAATACTTACTAATCTACGTCGATTAATAAGATTCTTAAATCTGAATACCAATTTGGAAGTTTAATTAATAGAATTTTTCAACAATACATCTTTGATGTTTATTCATCAAATTTAGATGATCATCTCAGAAATTAGGTCCTAAACTCATTAAATATTTTTCACAGGATTAAGCAAATGTTTTACTTATTTTACAAACAAATAAATCCATAATCTTTATTACCCTTTGAACACAATAAGTAATGTATACAGTTAACACACTATGTTATATTTTTAAGGAGATTCAGGTATTCTGAGCATATCTCATTACCACCAGAATTAATGAAATGAAAACTTCATTCAAAAATATCGTGACCTTCTTTACAAATCATTTGACTTTTCCGGTTAAATAATCTTTTGTGTCTTACAAACCAGGTTCCCAGAACTGCTGCGGTGGATGTGTGACACATAATTTAGTTCGATTTAATTGCACCCAAGCTTTCTCGTCATTCATCTACTCCATTCATTATACTCTCCAACCTGTTCCACACACATAATAGAATTCTAATTTTCTCGCCTCCCATGAATGCCCTTTCCGATCAAAGGAAAGGCGAATCAGTCAGTCGTCGTTTAAGCCCATGCATAGAAAATCTAATTGCTTATATTATTATTTTGAAAAATTTTTCTCTTTTATGGTGATGGATTCGAAGGCCAGATAAAGATCATATAAGAATTTAAATAAATATCTTATAAACATTCATGTTAGCATTTATAATTTTTTCAAATTTTATAATTTTCAATGAGTTTTAAATATCATTGCACATTCCTAAGTAAATTTTATGTAATTTATGAAGTAAGGGTTTCTAAAAAATTTATTTGAATTTATTTAAAGTTCTAAAAATTAGTTAATTTAAATTAAATTAATTTGAATTTTAAAATTAATTTAATTTAAAACTAATTTACTGTAATTTAAAATCAATTTAATATAAAATTAATTTTAATTAAAACTTAAATTCTTTGAAAGAATAGAGGTAGTGTTCATAAGAAATTACATAATTTTGAATTCTCCGTCAATTAATATGATTAGTTCATAGATTTTCATTTGGTTGCTGTAGTTGTAATTAGTTTATAAAAATCAGAAATGTATTTTATATTTCAAATTTCTAATAGCGATCATTTTTAGAAGTACTTTAAGGAACGTTACTAAATCATTTGTTAGTTATATTTAGTCAATATTAATTAATCAACATAAAATGAAGTATGCTTACGTGAAGAATTAATAATTCAGTAATAAATATTCAAAGACGGTAATAAAGATAACAAGCTTTATTTCAAGCATTAATATTGAAAAGAGAATAATTAATAAGCTAACTATATTTTTGCTTTAACATTTCAAGAATTTTAAACAATGTTTATTTTAATTTATTTTAATAATATGGATAAACAAGAAAATAGCTGTAAACTCAGACTTAAAAAACACAGAAACACAGATTATTTTATCACAACAGGAAAATTCTAAAAAAGTGCCCATGTTATGAATTCGTACTGCGAATGAGTTACCTCACAACTGCAATTCATGAGTAAGGTGCCTTTCACAACTCAAAATATCGTCACTCTTATCGTTGAATCAAATTCATGGGAAGCAAACAATATTTTCATTATTGCTTGATTTCCATCGCATAATGATGTGAAATCAGGTTTCATTCATGATGATAACTCGACTCATAATGATGACGATAACTCGATGCGGCAACAAAATCAAAACTTACCTTTGAATCAATGTCAAACTCATTTTGGCGTCGCTTGACAGGTACGCACTATCAACTTGCCTCAGCAACTTCATCTGTTTCTATCTGTTACTGTGTGAGTTCCCTCGTATTTGTGTAGCTATTGAGTTCTTGTGGTACTATCAAATTCGCAGAAGATGTATAGGAATGGTAACATTTCTGTTATTTAGCAAGATGTATTCACAACTTGAATGGCAAAATAATTATTAACTTCAATTTCAAGTAAGCAAAATAATAAAAACTTTTAAACAATATATAGCAAAGGCAACTGAAAAGTTATTCATGCAAATTATAGCTTAGTAATTCAGGAATATGGAAATTATCATGTCTAAGGTCAGAGTTTTTATTATGATACATTCGGATTTAACTTTCTATTCTTATGTAAAAAATATCTTTGCAGGTTAAAATTTTTTCTCGAATTAAAATCCTACTTCTATCTTCTGATTGTGCTGAAATTTCGCATACACGTAAGACTCCGATATAATTCAATACTAAGGTATGCTCAGGTAGAGACGAACTTAGGTAGGATTGAAGAGCTAAAGTCTCGGGTCTTATCCTTAATTTGCACTCGAAACACGACCCACTTTCAATCCACCCATCGAGCTAATATTTTGCACAAATTTAAGACTCCGGTGACAATATAATACTACTGCATGCTCAAACAGTTACAGATATGTGAAGCAGGATAATATTTTCAGCAGATAATAGAATGTTTGCTTTTTTTTTCAGATATAGGAGTTACACTTTAAATGCTTCATTCCATATTGGATCACATTGATTCAAGGCACTAGCAAATAAATAAAGGACCATATAGAGAATAAAACAATTCCAAATAGCTACATAACTTTAAATAACTTATCGTAGTACCAAGGCAACATACGTACAAATCTCTGCCTTTATTAAAACGTTATTTTTTAAAGATATCTTTTTTTTATTGATGTATACGAATGAATTAATTGTTAAAAACAATCATTGTGTGTTCCATATCCCATAATTTCTAAACATTTCCATATTTTCTACTTACTACGGAAACAATCTTCAATTTAAGATGTTCCGAGAGAGACAGAAATAAATTAGAGCATTCCAAATTTGCAAATGACCAAATCATACATTTATTCTTGAGGTTTTAGGAAAATTAACATGCACCCTCGTTTATAATTTTTTCAGACATCTTGCGTTGAAGACATTCATCTGTATTGCATTACCTGTAAATTGACTGCACTTATTTAAACTATGGTTTTTATCCTATGCATTGTTTGAAAGCGAAACTTACCTAAGATTTTCGGTATATTCTAATATATAAATATTGTTTACAAAAATGAAGGCTTTTTTTCTTCTTAATTTTGTATAAGGATTTCACACTATAATGTTACCACATGATGCAATGTAACAGTTTTATATGTAAATTGTTAACTGTAACTGTTGTCTTTCTCAAATGCTTACAAATTACAAAATGCATTCTACATGCCTTTGTGTTATGCAAGCTCGAAATTATTCTTGCTGGGTATACTTAGCCAGGCATTATTTTGACCTTCGAGCTTGCCAAACTGTTCTTATTTATTCCCAACAGGATGTTAGAATCTCGATATTTATTCGGTAAGCCAAGTAGTGGCATAAGCGAATGATAGTTCTTCTCTCTCTTATAGATATATTTTATATTATTCATATACTGTAAGGTCTTGTTTACTTTCATTGCACATCGGTGTGCAAATTGTTTTTATTGTACAATCGGTGTGCAAATTGTTCTTATTGTACAATCGGTGTGCAAATAGAATTATCCAGATATTCAGTCTACTTATTTCATTACACAAGAACTATCTCATAATTCTAAGGA
>BMAW01047873.1:0-16380 GCA_019974015.1 Nephila pilipes
CAATTAAGTAGGTAAGTTGCAATATGACCACAGATAAAGTCTGCACACTAAGCGATGTGATTACACACCTATATGTATATATTGTATATATATAAGCAAGCACCGAATAAATTATTCTAGAAAATATCTTAGTAGTATGGTATAGCTGTTGCTTTCTTTGTTATTTGTTTTATTAAAAATGTTAATTTACGCAATACACGACTACAGTTATACATACACAGTTATGATAAATATGCATTTGAAAGTTTGTAAGTCACTCAATTAATAATGGGAACCAGGAATTAAGAAAAAATCATTATGATATGATACAGCGCCAAATATTAGGATCTTTCTATCTCGTCAATGATTACTGACTAAAAATCAGTAACCCTTACTCTCTCCCCTTTGTAACTAGAAAACTAACCTTACCACATGTCGTGAACTCGAACTTAACAGTGGGGGAAAGAAAACTTTTCCTCAATCTTACTAGCGCCGATTGGAAAGGATATTTTGACTTAGAATCGGCCGAGTTCTAAAGGTTAAGGACCTCCTGTTGTGCTGATCTCAAAGTTGAACAACCAGTTTAGCCAGTGCATTGACTACCGGAAGTTGAATGAAGTTACGATCCCTGATACCTACCCACTTCCACGATTGGAGGATTTACTGCATGAGGCCAAACATACTGCATACATTTCCCCAATTGACTTAAAGTCTGGTTACTACCAGGTGAATGTTAAAATTATTACTAGGACAAAAAGAATTTGTTTGTCCATTTGGAATTTTTTGCTTCAAAAGGATTCCCTTTAGACTTAAAAATGCACCTGCAAACTTTCAGAGACTAATGGATATTTTCCGAAAAGGGTTACCATCGTTTGAATACCTGGATGATAATATCATTATGTCCCCCAAATTGGAATAGCATCAAGGCGACTTAGAAGCACTTGATGAATTTCAAGCTACGAACAAACAGAAACAAAGACCAATTTTCCTACTTACGTGTTAAATACTTGGGTCTGTGAATCACACCCAAGGAATAGAAGTTGAACATTAAACGACATCAGCTTTTTTAAGAATCCCACCTCCTAAAAATGTGAAACAACTGCAGTCATTCTTACAGGCTTTTGGTACCGCAAACTTATAGATACTTTTTATGAGTTTTCCCGACTCTTAAGAAACCTAATTAAAAAAAGGCCTCTTGGAATTACTCAGAGAAAGAGGGGAAAGCATTTCTGTCTTTAAAGCAATGTTTCGTGTCTCTACCAATTTTGAAGCAAGCACACTTCTGTAAGCCTTTCCTGATTAGAACTGATGCCAGGAATTATGCTCTAGAAGCACTCCTCCTACAGGGAGAAGATAAAAAGGAGCATCCAATTGCCAGAAGGCTGTTAAACCCAAATGGATGGAACTACTCGACTACTGAAAGAAAAGATCTGGTTGTGCTTTGGGCTTTAAACTAGTTTAGGAGCTACACTGATGGGACAAGTTTTACTGTAGCATTAGATTATCAACCCTTGAAGTGGCTCAAGAAACTGAAATCTCCTTCTGTAAGACTAGCCTCTTGGGATTTGCCAATACAATCCTTCAACTTTAACATGAAGTACATTCCTGGGAAGAGTAATGGTGTTGCAGATATGCTATCTGGACCAGTGTCTTATGAAGAAAATGAAGGTTTGCACTGTATCCTCCGACGTCCCATCCAGGTATCCCATTGAGATACGGGATTAATAACTGATGGATGTGGAGCTGTTTAAAACTACTTTTTTCTTCAAAGATCCTGATAAACATGTTAATTATGTTAATTGGGTTTAGCAGGATTATGTAAGGAATCAGAGTGTACTTTATAGATATAACTCAGATTGTGAAAGTGAAAATGCTCATTTAGTGGTTGGTTCCTAGTCATGAAAGAAATTTGATCCAGAAAAACTCCCATGATGCTCCCATGCCTGGTTATTATGGTGCCGAAAGCTCATATATCAGAATAGTTAAATTTATTATTGGACTAGCATGAGGAAATAAATAACTGAGAGTGTAAAAAATTGTCCAGACTGCTTTAAATATAAAGCTTCCAATCAGAAGCCATCTGACTTGTTACGATCACCTGTAATAGACCAGCGTTTGGAATCCTTAGTCGTTGATCTCTTCGAACCCCTATCTAAGAGCAAAGATGGTACATTGATCCTCATCATTGAGGTTTGTATCACCAATTAGGTCGAACTTTTCGTACTACCCAGTGCCACAGCAAAGAAATGGGCCACTACCTTGATAGAAAAGGTCTTACTGAGGTATGGTATTCCTGGCCACCTTATTAATGACAATAGAATCCAGTTTGTGTCCACAGTAATGCAAAAAATATGCTACTTATTAAAAATTCATCAATCACTAATATTTGTGCACCATCTCCAAGCCAACCAGGTTGAATGAAATAATAGAGATCTGAACCACGACTGGCAATTCTGGTCCAGGACAAGCACGACTGCTGTTTGGAAAAATTACCCTTCATCTACTTTGCCCTTTACACGGCCGGGTGCCAAACGACTTGACAGACTACAGCATTTCTGAACTTTGGTAGAGAGATACGTACTCCAGAAGAAGTTATAAATGATATCCGGGTCATCCACTAAAATGACAATTTTTTCTCAGAGATATCTCCCATCTCAATAAATTCACAGTAAGATACTGGGAAGTCTCATGCTGATAAAAAGAGATAAGCCGCCTCAAAATATCACCTTGGAGAACCAATATTTGAGGCATCACATCCACTGAGTTAACACTTCAAAAGAAAAAATACAAAACTAATGTCACGCAGGGATAAGCTTTACTTGATTTTAACACAGAAGCCACTTTCATTGCACAAGATTGCTAGTACTGATAATCCGGTGGTACCTCTTGGAGTTTATCACACATCCGCTTTAACTCCTTGTAACAATGACGTGGATATCCACCAAAGATACCACAGCCTCTTGGATCCTCATCGGGATGACGTCGGAACCAGAGGAGGAGGATGTAACCAGTGGCTATATTTATTTTTATTAGTGTAACAATTTCTAGAGGGCACCACGTGACAGAGACTTGTACGATATCCTCCAGTGGTGAAATAGAGATATGTGTGTCGAGATCCGGTTGCTAGAGATCTGAATGTTTCCAACGCACTGGTACCAATCCCAATGTTGTTTTTTGTTATATATATATAAGCTCTAACGTACAAATCCGTAAATATTTTAGGTATTAGAAGAGTTCCTATGGGCAGGAAATAAATCATATTGTACCAGAGATGGATTATTTCGGCTCATTTGATGATTTACGATTTATCACAGCGAGGTAATATTGGAAAATAGAGGTATTTTTAGAATTTATAGTTGTACATATAATGCATAAAGTATATAAATATTTCATATTTTTATATAAACATTGTTTTATAGCAAGTAATTTTGTGGTATACAATGATAAATACCGCAGCATATTTTCCCCATTTTAAAAAAGGATGTGTTTCAATAAAGTATTTACACAATAAAAACATGATTACAAATGATAAATCATTTGCAATAAATCATTATAGTATGATGGCATTATAATGTTTTTCAAGGAATATATTTTTGATAATATGTTAAAATTCCTTTCCTACAAAACAATAATATTCACTCTACTATTTTCTCCGCTTTATTTATCAGAAATTTCATTAAACATTGCTTAGATTATTATGTTTATATTTAATTTTTGAAATAACATCACATTTTTTAATTATATTTTGTATGTAAACACAAATAAGTTAAAGAAATTATGTGTTATTAGTAATTACATTAAATAATAAGCTATGCATAATAGATTATCAATGTATAGTTTTGATATTAAGATATTAAAAACAAGATATAGAACAGAATGTGAGTGGTGATGCACGCTTATGACTACTGAGATGTAGATAAATACCATATTACAGAATTTTGCTGCACTTAAAAGTAAGTTTTAAGAGCATCCCGAGAGAGAGATTAAGTAGTACCTTCTAAAGAACTATTCACGCGGGTTGATATTGGTACATAGACGAAATGATTATTTCACGACTGTGATAAAGTTTTCCAAGACAATGAACATGTATACCAAATTTCTGTCTTTATGGCTATCAAATATTATAATAATAGTTATAAAAGTAAAGAAAAGAATAAAAAAGAAACTCGAAGAATATTTTTTATATCACTGTGCAAACGAAGTGAAACCAACTCCAGTAGTAGGGACAACATAAATAAGAACAACTACCAATAATTGTGTGTAATATATTTGTATTTAAAATGACCAACCCATTTATAAGGAGATATATTCTTAAATCTATAAGACTGTGGATCTGAATGATCATTAATATTCAAAGGGTTAGCTTACTGCTTGCTTGTATAAAATCAAAATGACTGAGTGCTCTACGCATCAAATCACATCTTTTTAGACGATTGATTTCTAATAACCTGATAATTTTTAAATCATATTTTATATAACTGGAGTTTAAGATAGGAAGATTATATGTGTTAGAACCATGCAACTTATAATGAAAATGGTGTATGTTTATGTCGGAAATTTTTCATCAAACTAAATTCCTGATATTTTTAAGAATTTTAATACAACGGAATACTTCAGATGTTTATAATAACGAATATATCTAGTTTATGTCCCCTGAACTTCGTAAAATTTTGAATATTTTGGTTAAAGTTTTTTTAAATGAAGTGCGTTTGTTTCACATCTTGGAGGAGTGTTCAAAACTTGATTTTCAACATGTGTGCATCTACTTATTTTAGTATCATGATTATAAATTTTTCCTTGATTCCCATTTCTAAAAACACTTTTAAAAGCAATTAAAAACCATCATTTCTACAGCTTCTTAATGCTATTTTAATCAAAAATTTTGTAAGAATATTTGAGAAAGAAACATGTAAAATTTAGATATTTAACACTAACTATTATTTATTTTAGCAGACACCGATCATCATGAAAAAAAAAAAAAAACACTAAACACGAGAAACCACCGAGTCAAATGAAGAGAAAATAAGTGATTTACTTTTTAGTTTGTATAAATTGCTTCCACCATGAGAACTCACTCTCTTTCTCTCCATCTCGGCTTATTAACCATCAACTTGTCTATAATCTAGCTAGGAATAATAATCAAATTGATCTCTTATCCACCTCCTCGGAGGAGAGCTAGTTTAATAAAAAAAATCTAGTAGTTCGAGTTGAGTAAACTAAAGTTTACTCAATCCAGATGATACTTCAAAATAGTCGGTCAGCTTTCAATGCAAGTTCACACACGTTAAATACGAGTATACTCTATTAATCAGTCTCTAACCACTAATTTCTCTACTCAATTTGGCTTCGTTTATCTTTTTATTTAAAAATCAACTTTCACATGTTTGTGGTCACAAAACTCGAAAAAGTATTCAATAAATTAATTTGAAATTTTTACACAACATTGCAATTCTGTGCGTGTTTTTATGTACTTTTGATCTTAAAGTTCCCTCAGAAACGGGAATCCTGGTTAAAGTGTAATATCGAATGCCCCTTGATGACTGGTGAGTTTTGGTTATGATAACGATTTCAAGCAGGCGAACCAGTGTTTAGTGATTCTGATAGCTCTTATTTTGAGAAATTTTTACATGCTTTCTCTTGATTCCTATTCCTTGAAAATAGCAGACAATTTTTGAAAAACAATAGGAACTATTTTAAAAATATCTTATTTATTTCATTTTCAGTTTTAAACCACTTTTTCTCCAAATCATTTATTGTTGAATGCCTTTGAGAACTTCTTTAATTATTCTTTTAAGTATGTTTGAAAATTAGGAGTTACGTTATTTATTTATTTTTAATTTTAATGATTTACTTGAGAAAGAATGGAAAGTGTCTCATACTGACGCATGAATAAAGTTTTAATTTTAAAAAAGAGGGGTTGTTCTATTTGAGAAATGAATAAATGAATTTATCATTCTTCACGTAGCAATTCTTACAAAAATTGATCTCTTTTTGTATAATTCTTAATGCATAACGTTAATATATGTTTTAATGTCTATGATATAAAAAATTTAAGCAAATTTAAATTCCTCGTTTTATTAATTTCATTCTACATAATATACAAATTTTAATAATTAAAAATCCTTGCAATATAATCAACATTTTTAAATACTTAGCATAATTACATCAATCAAAATTAATTAATTAAAGTTATTTAAGATTATATTGTATTTTTTATAATTATTTATAATATGTGGTTATATTTATTTAAAATTGATATATGTAATTAATTTTACAAGTATTAAAATTTATAATAATTTATGATTATAACAACTTATTATAATAATAAACTAAATTTTTGAATAGTAATACTTATATATCTATATAAGTAAATATAATATTTTATAATAAATAACAGTCTTTGCAAGTGTGCTATTTAAATTTGAAAAAAGGAAGGCTTTTCTTCGGAAATTAATTATATGGCGTATGACCATGAATCGATTTTCAATGAAATATAGTTTATATATATATATATATATATATATATATATATATATATAAATAGAAATATAATGGGTGTTTGATCAAAGCCGCTAATCCCCGAAACTACTGGAGCATTTGATCAAAAATTTTGACAGAACGTCGCTTTTTAATCCGGACGGGGTTTTATGTACTTATTATTTCGTAATTCACTCTAAATTTTTTGAAATTTAATTTTTAAGTGATGTTTTGGTGTCATGACGTCATATGATGTCACATTTCTCTCTGAATGCGAAAATTTATACTTTACACACGATTATTTCGGGATTATTGCAAATGTTTACTATAATTATGATTATCAATTAGATTATTTATCTATTTTTTATTCTTTGATACTTAATTAGGATTATTTTTCGAATAAATCATTTCTTTAATGATTATTGTATTAACAACTAAAATTTCGTTTTGTAATTTTGGCAGCATTCAGATAGTATTATCGCGGGATATTTATTATTTTTTTTACAAATTACCATCATTCAAACCAAATCACTCAGAATTGCAAAGGTTTTACCTCAATGGATTCGAAATATTGTACTTTTTCAAATAAATGATCAGAAAATATTGTCGGAGAAAATAAGAAAGATAGCGAATAAAATTTTTATCTCCCAAATTTCAAACGGTGACTTTTCCCCTCTGCATCTTAATAGCCCTGATACAATAAATGTAAATATTTTGGAAGAGGACAAAAACAATATCTCTAATACTTTTCATACTTTGAATATTAATGGGAATCATATAATATTTATCCCCAGATTGATGTATTTCACATACATCAATCTGGGTATCTATCCATGTAGAATTTACGTCAATGAGTTTGAATTTCAGGACAAAAACCTTCCTACTTTTATCATCAGAGGATTATTTGAAGAAATAGTGAGCAATAACTACCGAGTTTATTTTATAATTGCTATGGATAAAAAAATTCAAAAAATTCAAAAATTCATAACATAACTTCTATTGCAGGCATAACGAAAAATTCCTCCTTTGCTTACAATTTAAAACCCATTAACACTATATTTACAGCAGAAGCTCTAGCCCTATGCCAAGCTCTAGATGATCTCATGGAATTAAATAAAAAATTGTTAATTTTATCAGATAGTCACTCTGTTCTAAATGCTCTAAAAATTATGATATAAAATCTCCAAAAGTTATTCACTGATTAACCAGCAAAATTTTCATCCTTTCGCAATTTCAAATTCAAATGGTACTACTCTGGACTCCAGGACACTTGAAAATTATTTGGAATGAACAGGCAGATTATTTCGCATAATCGGTTACGGAGTGCAACATTTTCATCGATTGGATTGCTTCGGAGAATATCCATAGCAACATCCACAGAAAAAGAACGACAAAAACCAATGAAAATTTTTATTCAGGTAAATATTTTGAAGATTTAGGAAACATTCCGACAATAGAAAAAAATATCCAAGTGGACAAAAACCAGATGAGAGAAAATTTTTATTTGAATCATCTGTAAAATGATCATAACTCCAGGGCTTTTATACAAATTCCATCTACAGGATAATGCAATTTGTAGGACATGGTAACCATATCAACGATCTGGAGCATATCCTGTTAAATTGTAACAAATACTCCTCCCAAAGAAATCATCTATGGAATACTCTCAAGATAAATCCGCAGCTGAATACTACTTTCAAAAACTCTTGGAAGCAATAGTCGCTAATAAACAAGTGTTCAGGATATTCCTGCAGAAACTAAAGTACTTTGACATCTACTGAATGAAATACATCTTTTAAACGGGATTATAGCCTTTGCTGCTCTATATCCCACAAAAATCAATCAATCAAACAACTTTTTCAATAATTTCAAGCAGAATTTATTTATTTCTTTATTAATATTTTTGCAAATCAAAACTTCGCACTGACAAGGGTAGTTCATTCCGTTCTTCTTACTGCAAATAACGTTAGTATTGTATTTTGGTAGTGTTATGTTACTCGGGTCATTAATGATACTTCCAGTTCTCTGTTACATTTTGAATGTAGACAGTCACCTTAATTATTTTGTGATACATTGCACTGCTATTGAGCTGTGTCTTTTATGATAGTGTTAATTTTGTGTGAGTATAGTTTATTTTTTCATTGTTCTTCTTTTAGTTTTTTTAATTGTTTTTCTTATTTCTCTGTGCAATTGGTGAGAATTCCGTTCTGTCAATTAATTTTCTTTTGAATTCAAACAATATAGTGAAATTTACCTGTTTGGAGCGATATGTTGAAGTGGGATGAAATATTCTGTTTCCCATTTTATCGCTATTGAGCTGTGTTGAATAATTTACGTTTGAAGTTAAATATTTCGTTAGTATTTTTATTTCCCCCCTTTTTGTTCCTTTTTTAAATGCTTTGCAATTTTATATGTTTCAGTTTGAACTTTCTTTCTTCTTTTTAAGTGCAATCAATCAGCTTCAGCACATAAAAAAAAATTCCTAGCCGAAATCCATTAAATATATTTGTAAGTATGTTAAAAAAGGCATCAATATGGCAGTTTTTGGTATGCAACCAGAAACAAGTGATACGTATGCAGTTATGCATATCGCTGAAGTTGCGCGATATCATGTTGGAATATATATTAGCAGCAATGAAGTTGTATGGCATATTCTTTTGTTTCCTATACACGGACGAAGTCCTGCCATTGTTCACTTAGCAGTACATCTAGAAAATGGACAAAGTGTTTATTTCACAACTAAAAATGTACAACAAATAGCCCGAAGTCCATCAGATACAACATTAACTGCTTTCTTCACGTTCTGTCAGAATAATGCATTTGTAAAAACTCTGCTATATTCGGAAGTGCTTATTATTACACATGGAATGCGAGTAGAACAGTATTTGAGAGACGCAAACGAGGTGAGCACGTCATAGGACAACCTGGCATATTTAAAGAAATGACTATTGGCAGATTATGCACTGTACATCCGAATCAAGATAAATGTTTCTTTTTACGTATGCGATTGGTAAATGTGCCTGGTAAAGTGTCTTTCCAACAACTGAGGACTGTCAATGGGGTTACACATTCCAATTTCCGCAGTGCATGTCATGCTCTAAATTTATTGGAAAATGTCTTACACTAGAATGTATGTATTAATGATGCATGCAGCATGTCGCATCCAAAGCAAATTCGGGAATTGTTTACAATCGTATTGGCTGCCTGTTCTCCTTCCCTACAAACTTATGGGAGAAATATAAATCACACATCGCAGAAGATATTTTTCATCGAATGTGCAGGGAAAATTCTAATTTGGGCATTGATTTCACAAGCAGAACACTATAATGAAGCTTTGATAATGATTGAAGATTTGTGTTTAGCAATTGCAAACAAAGTCCTCAATTTGTTGGGAATGCAACAACCAACCCAATCTGCTGCTGCTTCATTTGATGTAGAACTGTGTTGCGAGCAAAACTACAACTTAAAGGATCTTTTGTCCTATGTTTCATCAAATATTCCTAAGTTAACGCTTGAGCAAAAAGGCATTTATGATCAAATCATGCAAACTATCAATAGTGGGATTGGAAAAATCTTCTTCTTAAAGCTCCTGGAGGAACTGGTAAAACATTCAAAATCAAATTGATTCTGTCAGCAGTACGATCCCAAAATGACATAGCCTTAGCTCTTGTATTATCAGGTATAGCTGCAACATTGTTACCAGGTGCAAGAACTGCTCATTCTGCTTTGAAACGGTCATTGAACATTTAAATCATTGAAACTCCCAAATGCAATATTTTCAGAGCATCAGGCATGGGAAAAGTATTGCAGAAATGCAAACTTATTGTTTGGAATGAATGCACAATGGCAAACAAAAAATCACTTGAATCTCTTGATCGATCATTACAAGATTTTTGTGGAAACACTGGACAGTTTGGGAATGCGTTAATACTGCTTGCAGGAGATTTCAGGCAAACATTACCTGTAATTCCTCGATTAACATCTGCAGATGAAACAAATGCTTCTTTGAAACACTCTGCTTTGTGGCGACATGTGAAGACCTTGAAATTAACTACAAATATGCGTGTCCAGTTACAAAATGATCTATCACCTGAAATTTTCTCAAATCAATTGCTGGATATTGGAAACGGAAAGGTGCCGTATATTTAACATCAGGGAAAATTTCATTGCCTCATAACTTCTGCAATTTGGTGACATCCAAAGGATAATTGGTTGAAAGAGTATTTCCTAACATTCAAACCAATTTTCAGAATCCCCATTGGCTGAGTGAACGTACTATTCTAGCTGTCAAGAACAAAGACTACCAGCTTAACTACATCATTCATTCTTGCATTCAAAAGGAGACAGTCACTTATATGTCTGTTGACACTGTTGTGAAAGTAGATGAAGCAGTGAATTACCCTACAGAATTTTTGAATTCACTTGATCTGCCAGGAATGTCGCCCCACATACTGCAGTTGAAAGTTGGTGTGCCAATTATCATGTTGCGAAATATCAAGCAGCCAAAGCTGTGTAATGGTACTCGGTTTGAAGTAAAAAATTAATGAGCAACTTCATAGAGGCAACAATTTTGACAGGACCTTTCAATGGTAAAGATGTCCTTATTTCTCGCATTCATATGATACTAACAGATATACCATTTCAGTTTAAGAGATTGCAATACCCAATTCGATTGGCATTTGCAGTCACTATCAATAAACCTCAGGGGCAATCTTTAGAATTGTGTGGCTTAGATTTAGAGGCAGATTGCTTCTCTCATGGACAATTGTATGTAGCATATTTCAGAGAAAGTAAACCAGACAATCTGTATATCTACACTGAAAAAGGAAAAACAAAGGATGTTGTGTACCCTGAAGCATTGTAAAATAACCTTTTGCCCTCAAGGACTTCAGGGTAGAGACATTTCTAATTTGTGTATATTTTAACTGTTCAGGACTTTTTTTTTATTTAAATTAATGTAATTTTTTTATCAGTTTTGGGCTGTTTATCATTTCTATGTTTTGTTACTATTTTATGAACTGCATGAACTTATTTATGTATTTTTACATTTATTATGATAATTTCTTATTTATTTTTGTGATTTGTATTTAATTAATTTTTGCTTATAATTGTTTCTTATATATTTTTGTGTTATGCATCTATTTTGGCTTATTATTTCTTATATATTTTTGTGTTATACATCTATTTTGGTTTATTATTTCTTATATATTTTTGTGATTTGCCAATGCATTTCATTGTCACATTGAATCTTTAAATGTTGTGAAAGAATGCCATCCCACATGCTGCAGTTGAAATTTAGAGTGCGAATTATGTTGCGAAATATCAACCGGCCAAAGCTGTATAATGGTACGTGAGTTGCAGTCAAAAATATGTATATCTTTTAACTATTTAAGACTTTTCTTTTATTTCAGTTAATATAATTTTTTTTATCAATTTTCTATGTTTATTAATATTTTATGAACTGCATGAACCTATTTATGTACTTTTTGCATTTAAGTTATTATTAAGACTAAATCTCTGTCATTAAACCAGACTATCCATTAAAGAAAATTATGCTCATTATAAGATTCACAACTGGCTGGATGGACAAGCTCTTTTCTTTTCATTTAACAAGACTGAGCCACAGCAACGCGTGGCAGGGTACAGCTAGTATATATATATATATATATATATTAAGAGAAAAAAAATTTCGGTAATAGAATATCACATAGGATAACAATTTAAACCCTCAGAATCTTAAAATATTTTTTAGATTATGAAAAAGCACCTGAAGAAATACCATATTTTAAGGACCAAACGAAATGAATCATACATGAATATTTTGATCGACGATTCACGTTTTCAAAATAGTAATTAATATATTCGAATAAAGAAAGGATATCCATGTTGAAAATGGTAAAATGATTTATTAAATATGAGGTGATATTTGATAATTTTACTTTCTATTGAAGGTGAGAAATGATAATATAAATTAACGAGATTTTCCTGGAAGAGACAATCTGAAACAAAAATTACTTGAAGAATTCGCTCAATTTTTCCTACGAATATAATTTTTTCAATAGCTTATTATACTAAAGGAACTAGTCATTTAAATTAGGAAAAATCTCAGGAATATGAGGTATATACTGACCCTATTAGAAGTAGCATATGTATATAATGAAAATTACATTTTACCTAGTAACAAAGAATGTTACATATGGTCTAATATTCCCCAAATATCATTAAAAATACTTCTTTTTTCCAACAAAATTAACTGTGCACTATATTGCAACTATTATAATACATATAAAGTAAGAATAGATTTAATTACTTATTGAAACTTCATTGACAGGTTTTAATGAAAGAAATTAATAGTGGCAAATGTGTATTTAAATTAGAAAAAACTATTAATTCTTTATTCAATATCATATACATAATTAGTATTAAAATAAAAAAAATACTGTGATTTTATTATAGATTGTTATAAAACTAATTTCATGTAACATTATTAAATTCGAAGGTCTCAGAAATTTTAAATACGAGTACTATTTTTCCATTTTGATAATAACAGTCAACAACACGAAGTAGTGAGCGCATAAAAAGTCCCGAGTTATCCAAATAATTTATAAAAGTTAAAGAATGATCCAAAGCTTAAATGAAAACTGCTTCATCCTACCATTTAATTTAATAAATATAAATATTTTCAGTGTTTATAAAAAAATCTTCAAAACTTGTGAACAATTTAATTAACAAAAGGGTAGAGTATTTTGAATTTTTTTTTAAATATTGTTTACCTTCTTTCAGCTGACTAAACTTATGGATGGTTATTTTATATTTAATGGATTACGCAAATTTTATGATAACTATTATCCAAAAATATAAATTTTTACTATATCACCACTAATTATCTACATGTAAAGTAAATGAATTTTATTAGATATTTCCTTTATATGCGTGTATATGCTAGAACAATTATGATGCGAAAAGTAATAATTTATTTGCATTACATGTATATAATTCTGCATATTAAATTGATGAAGAATAATATTCCCTTTATTAAGGTAAGCTACGTGCACCCCAATATTCGTTTATCTTCTAATTTAATAGGTGTCAGATGATAATCATCTTTCAGCATGCTATTAGTGTCAGTTAAGGTACCAATGTTCCCATTCACGTGAGTAAATGATGAGTCGTTACTGTCAAATGTAATTGCACTTTCTTCGGATTTACGTTCACATTATTATGTCTGAAAGCTTAATCAATCTTTGGTTTGTTCTTCCTATTATATCATATCACTTACACGTATGAAAGATGTTTGTGTACATAAAGTCACTATTTCGTGCACAACGGTTATGACAGCAAAATATTTAGTAAGGTATTTATCCTGTAACTTTAAAAAAAAAAAAAAAAAAAAACTTTACATTTTTTATCAGATAAATTACCTTATTACTTTTGAAATTCTCCGCTGTTTCGCATTTTTCAATTTCGAAATTGAGCATTTTATATTATGCTAATTGATTACTGATACCTAGAGTTATTATACTAAAGTAATTAAAAATGATAGTTACGAGATAATTTCTCTGTACAATTATCAACATGAACTTCGATTTCTGGTTCTAGCCATCACTGATGCGCCGAATATTACAACTGATACTTAAAAGTTAAAACTTCGATACGATGTTTACACACGGCAGTTAAAAACATAAAGAAGCAGTTGCGGTGTCACTGTCGTCATCATATAGCGATTCTAAGATATGTATTTATTTGTAGTAGCCAATGATGTTTCTCTAATCAGAATTAATAAAAGAAATTACATCATATTTGACATTTTAGATGAATTATACAAATTTATAATATATATATATATATATATATATATATACCCAACTCTTTTAATACACGATTTTGAAATAACATGGTTTACCAATACAATTTTTTATGCGATTTCTTTTTTAACACGAATCCCTTACCCTTCAATTTTTTTTTTAAAATTCTAATTTTGACAGTGTAAACAGAAGACGGTCGGTTTAATCCCACACAAGTGCGAGTGATGTGATTTACTTCATGGCTTGTTTAATTTGTATTCTAGAGTTACGGGGAATAACCGAATTTTATAATCATTTTTTTCTTTATTTCGTTGTACTTTAACTTGAACGCAACTACCGATTCATTTGGTTGGGGAAAAAATTCATGGATGACGGCCGATCTGTTTATAAATTGATTCAACATTTTTTTTGTTCCAGAGGTCCAGGAATAGATGGAAGAAAAAGGTTTGGAATTCAAAATACTTCTGCTCGTTGATAATGCGCCCAGATATTCAGTGATGGATTATCGGAATATTCAAATTCTGTTTTTACCACCTAATACCACCAAGTTCATTCAGCCAATTTATAAGGGTATTATAGCAGCATTTAAAATCTACTATATAAAGCAAACGTTTAAATATATTTTAGACTCAGTGGAGAAAAGAATATGACTGTTGCAGGAGCATGGAAAAGACTTAAGATTATGTATTGTACACATGATTCATTTGCCATCAAACAGCTACGCCAAATTACCTTAAATGTTTGTTGGAAAAATATTTTGCCAACATGTGTCAAAAGTGAAAGTTTTGTACAAAAATCAGGTGTGCATTTTGAAATTATAACTCTGTCAATGGAATTGGTGGCGAAGGTTTTAACAACCTGCAATCTACAGATATCAAAGAACTGTTGTTAGAAGTCCCTTTGGATGAGGACGATTTAATCATAGTTTAATGAATGATAATTTGCATGCATGATGAGTTTAATGACAGACGTGATAATAAAGAAGTCAATAATGAATAAGTAAAAATAGAAGTTCTGCCATTGATATTTGATTTAATTCACGAGGGCTTGAAATTTACTAGAAGTTCTTTCTCATGATCATAACATAGAGCGTGGATTGAAATTTCAGCGTGATATAAGTTTTGCGTCGCAGAATATCAAGTTTATATAAGCAACTTGAAAGAAACCTAAAAAAAAAAAAACATTCGCTTTGTCACAACAATCAAAGTCTAACAGAGACAATTAGTAACGTACGAAATTGTTAATTTCAATCAAAGCCGTATTTGTGCCAGACATACCTGACACATCCATTGATCATAGCATTTTTGATCCAGTTAGTAATAAATGTGCATACTTGTTATCAAATACCTATGTATAGTTGTTAGTTAATAGACTTATTCCTAATTTCAATTTGAATTTTTTTATGCTATATGTAACTTTTGACTGAATTTTCACTGTACAATCATTTTAATTTTTTTCTAATAAAAACGAAATTTTTTTGTTTCATAAATATTTAATATAGATTTCATTATTGTTTTTTGCACAGTTTATTGGAATAATATTAAGAGGTTTTTCATTTTACATGATTTTCAAAAGTTGTGGAACATATCCTAAAATTTACGAAAGTTGCATTTATTTTTTAGACAATTTTTTGCACGGTTTTCTAAGGAATGTATGTACTGAGCAAAAGAAAAAATTAGGTATATATATATATATATATATATATATATATATATATATATATATATAACATTTGTTTAAAAGATGAATGAAAAGGACATTAACTGCCACATATATAATAAAAAGATAATGTACACGCAACAAGTCTAATTATAACTTTTGTAGGAGAGAAAGGCTACATTAGAATTAGTATGAACAATTTGAGATCATCAGCACGTTTTCGGTTTCAAGACTAAAGCGAAGAGAGAGAAATTTACCTTGCTTAGAATTTATATGTGGCGCTTTTCTTTAGGTATACGGGTATTGGATAAAATGATTTTTCAAGGACTTTAGCAGTAGACCTGAAGTCTGAAAAGAATTATTCCTGCTGGTCTAACTAAATCCATGCGATAAACTTATTTGGCAGATTTTAAGAGAATATATTCTTTTAAAGTGAAATCACAAAGCACAAAAACACGCA
>BMAW01047884.1:0-35495 GCA_019974015.1 Nephila pilipes
ATTCTTTAAAAATGGTGAAGTGTTTTTACCGGAGAAAAATTATTACAGAATACTTCGAAAAGATTGAAACCAAATGCACCAAAAAAATCCTCATGTATTTTTATGATGTAGCGGTACAAACTGCAATAACGCAACACCAAAACCAAAAGGGAAACTTCAAAGGTTTACTATTTTAAAATTAAATTATAAAATAATATTTCTCCGATGATTTATTTTCATAATTCTTGCTGTATTGTAACATCCGTTTACCTCGGATGTTATCTTGTGCCATCACTAATATCTAACATTAAACAATATGACACCAATAATTACAGAACCACCAAAACCACTTTCAACATTTATTAATATATATCCACTAAGACAATAATAATATAGCTCTCCAGGACAAGTTTATTATCACTTTAATTCAACCCACCAATAATAATCTAACAGCTTCTTACCAACTGCAAGTATGAATCTGGAACAACTGCTGAAAACACTAGCACAATTCTCAATCCGAGTGTAAACCACTCGGACCTCAACTCTAATCCTTAAATCAGCTTTTCAATACTATAGCATTTAGATTCCACCTCCTCTCGTTACAACGCCTCTCTGATCCTCCTTCTCCTCTCGTTCTCTACTCCTTCAGATGGAGTTTATATACTTCTTAATTTAACCGCTTCACTTCATTCCTAACCACTTCACTTCATTCCTAACTGCTTTGCATATTACATTCTTCATCACGTTTCATTTTTGGTTGGGCAAAGGTTGTTTAGCGAAAGCAATCAATCTCCATTGAAAGTCCCCAAGGTTAGTGAAGAGAAACCGCGAATAGCCCAATGTCACAGTATCACGAAAGTAAGGAAAAACTAAAATTGACATTTTAGATTATTTCGGGACTATTGTTTGAAACTATAGTCCTGATAAGGTTTCGTTTAAATACTTTTTCTAAATATGGAATGAATATAAGTTTAAAATAACATTTAAAAACATACTTTTATTTATTTTGTGTCTTTTTTAAAAAAAATCATTTACATTGCTTAGATTAAAGATAATTTTTTTTCACGAAAAGAATTATCTTTAATCTAAGCAATAAAATTAATATAAAAATTAGAATAAAAATAATAATAAAAAATAATTAATATAAAAAAAGACAACACAGCTTATTAAATATCATCAGAGAATATACAAATTTGCTCTCTCTCGAATCTCTTTTGACTCACTTTAACCCGTGCGAAAATTGAACAATATAATCTTAACTTACAAACTCACTCACATCGAGTGAGGCACTACTTGAGTACATCAGATTCGACTCCTATTACTCTAACCAAGAGTAACTTCCAACCAATTTTATTATAAACTATTAATTACAGTAATTTTTTTCCATTAACTTACAAAACTCAATCAGGTCCTCTGACTCTGCCTATCACCTGTCTACAACGTATTCCTTTCTTAAAATTGTATTTTGCTGATATATTACTAATTAATTCAATTCTTTAGACTTTTTATGTTCATCTAACTTGCCTAATCCCGCCTGATTTGGTTGGCGCAGAGTTGAACTTAAATGCGATTCAAATTACAAAAAGTCCGTACTAGCCCAGCACGTCACTCCTTGTTGGAAAAAATTATTTGGAACAGCCAGGAAGTGCCTCATCTCTTGTAAGTGAGAGCACAAGGTTCATGAGTAACATTGCAGAATACATTTAGATCATGACCTTGTTAGGTGGGTTTTGATGTAGTTTTGTTTTCCCGGCCGCTAATTGCGGGTTAAGTTAAAGTATGGGCTATTTGGATGCCTTGAATAGTTTGTAAATAGTATAAATATTTGTTTATGTGTAATTGGAGCGTAGAGACTGTAAATAAATACAGTAGAAAAGAGTTGCTCTCATTTTAGCTCGGTGGAACTAATAATTTACAATTACTTAATTTTAAGTAATCAATTTTGCAATGGTTGCCTTTATTTCGGAAAGATAGAAAATGCTTTTTATATTTCTGCATCTTTTTGTATGGAGAGGTGTAGAGGTTAATTAGATTATCTGTAAGAATATAGAATAAATATTTTGCACAAATGTGTCTAATTAAAAGTGATTATTTGTATTTAAGAATATTTTTCTTCTTGAGAAATGCAGCCATAAGTATATTAATACTATAAGCAATTTTTATTTAGAAATATTTGAATGGAAATAAACAGGCCACCAAAACTTAATACATCTAAGGCCTCTGATTTGAAAATAAATTAACTTAAAAACTTTATATGAAATAATTGTACATTATAAACAGTTTATATATATAACAGTTTATATATATAACAGTTTATATATATAACAGTTTATATATATAACAGTTTATATATATAACAGTTTATATATATAACAGTTTATATATATAAAAGTTTACTAAATTTCATATTATTTTAATATGAATTATGATTTACGAATAAAGAATCGCATTTTTAGCGACGGACCCCAGTTGCATTAAAAGTTAATCATAAATTTTTATCAAGTAAGGTAATTATGGTTGTTCATGCCCACATAATTGGAGCCCATTGGCAACCTAGAACAGGTCTTCTTGTTTCTGAATTTTTGGATTTAAGACAATATGAGAGTTTTAGACCATAATACGAGATTACCAAGACATTTAGAAGAACCTTAGCTAGTTATAACTTCTTTTCAATACACCGAGTCGCTCCCCATTTCATCTTTATTGATGTTACTAGTGATTTTATAAATAAATAACCTTTTAACTATATTTCAAAGAGGAGCACCAAAATACAGTTTAAACTCTTGGAAGCTGGTCTAATAATTTAAGGCTCCCTTCTAACGGTCATTTTGATTTCGTAGACGTAAAGTTAATTCTATGGAATTTCGACTACCTTTCTAAAATATTTACTATTTGATCTATTTGAATGCAGTGAAGGTCATCTGAAAGAGCAAAAAAAGACTGAAGGCTTCAGCGAAATTATTTTTTTTCCCTCCGATGATCTTAAAAAATTTCCCCCTTATTTTAGTGATTCGGTTGTAAATTTTTCTGTCATTAAAATTATTTTTAAAACCCGGTGGGAAAAAGTGATTCCACAGAAACCTTCATTACTTTTTGCCTTTTCAGATGTACTTTATTGCATTCAAATAGATCAAATAGTTAAGATTAGAGAACGGTAGTCGAAATTCCATAGCATTAACATTACTTCCACGAAATTAAAATGGCCGGTAGACGAAAGCCTTAAGAAATACATCACGCGAAATTTTTCACCTTGCAATTCACATTGTATTTAACATGACAATTAAATTGTAAATTGTTAGTATTTTTAGTTAGATGGAAAATTATTTCCAACCTCAAGACGTAATGGGGGACCTGGTGTCAACAATAATGAAAAGTAACTAATAGTTCAAATGAACTCTCATGTTAATGATTTATTGAAATTATAGAGGGAATTTTTGAGTTTCTTAAAATTTGTGATTCATAGGTTATAAACAGTTTTGCTTCTTTTTATGATGTCTCAAAGATAAACAGAACTGTGGAAAGACTAACCATACGATCTGTCTTAAGTTATTCTTGTTTTTCGATCTTTTCAGGCGTGAAATTTCTGCACTACAGGTCGAAAATTACAGCTTGGAAAGACAGCTCTTCAGCTACCAAAAATCATTAGCCGTGGCCCAAGCCAGAACTCAGCAATCTGGAGACTTGGAGGACGACTATTACCCAGACCACTACTACGAAAGGAGCTTATCCAAGGAACAGAGCTTCTCAGAATCCGAATACGTATGATGAGAATGGGAACGCTTCTTTAAATACAGCGTGACGAATCCGAGTCTCCAATCCAAGGATCAAGCTCATGCGAGTCCGGGTGAAACTAAATACTGACTCTCTCCGATCTGAAACTTTCTTAAGGAGAAATCTGGAGAGTGTAATTGCTTAGCATATTCTGTCTGCACAAGCAGAACGAGTTTCTGCTTAAGTTCTTTCTTTACACTCTATGCTGTGTGAGGAATTTCTCTTTTCTTAGGCACGAGTGGAGTTGCATTGTGCTGATTCGCACATTTTAAATCTTTTTCGGGGATTGCTTTTAAATTTTCTTCTGTGGGTAGCTTTTTTAATCAACTAAAAGGAGCGTGTTGTTTTTCTTCGGCAAAGGTTAAGTATATTTACTAAAGTTTTGTTTGTTTGGAGGAATAGTTACTTTCTAGTTGGAATTGCTCCAAATGAACTTCTTTGTAGTTGGGATTGGTCCAAATGAAGCGTCTTTTCTTAATTGGATGCATTTATTATCAAACAGAAGTATGTGAAAATGTGTTTCTACTTTAATACCACTTACGTTTGTTTATTATTTTCTCTTTGAATTGATAAGTGTTGCTTTGTATGTTTTTATCAGGGTTCTGTCTCAAATGTATTGAAATAGTTTATTTACATCGACAAAAGGCATTTTTATGTAATTTTTTATACTAATTTGAGTCAACAACTGTTCAAGATATTTCAGAGTTTATTATTTAATTAGTTTATATAGTATTTTATTATTCAATAGATTTATTGCCTTTTCAACAACAACTCACTTTCGATAATATTAAATAATATATAAGCAGTTTCCTTATGCATCATGAAACATATTTCTTTTTTGATGAATTTATCATTTAAAAATGGAAACTTTTATTAAAAGCACTACTGAAATTTCAGAGAAGACTTAAAATAAACTAATACTGAATGCTAAGTAATGAAAGTGAATATTTTCTTTAAGCTGGGCATTACTTAAATTTACCAGGTTCCTTTTTTTCACACTTCTTATTTTGATTCTAAAGCACGATGCTTATGATATCAGTTAAAAATTATTAAATTTAAAATTAGTTTTTAAATTAAAAAATAAATTTGGTTTACTTATGCTATTTTTTCTAATTGCAAAATACTCAGCATTGCATTTGAATCTTCCTTTTCTCAAAAAATGTACCTAAAAGTTCTCTATTTCTTAAAATAAATAAATATATATATATATATTAATGGTATAATATATGTTGGAACATTAAGTTCCATGCTATAAGTTAATTTATGAATTGCGCAATTATATTCTGTACGCAGAAAATAAATATAAAAACATGTTTTTATTAACTATATTTTTATGGTACGGCTATTTTATGAATACCTTATATAAAATGGTTCTTACTCTTTTAAAAATGCATTTTCGGCTATACATTGATTAAATGTGCGCATATTTTTATATGTCAGCAAGTTATTATGTTTTCGAAAATATCATTGCTGTCATTCACAAAAATGTGATTTCAATGTGTTATTGATTGTTTACTTGTTAAGGCGGCACCTGTGAAATTTACAAGGTTGCAAATCATGTTATGGACTGGATGTATTTCGGGTATTTCAAATAACATGAGTAATTTATTCTAATAACTACATATGTAACACTTGAAAAAATGCATAAGCAAAAACTAAGAAAAAAAAAACTATTCATGTCTAAGGAAAGACAGTAAAATTATGCATTTCTCTGCCAAACTGTCATTTAATTTTAAATTGGTTTGTTACATTTTTGAATTATATAAATTTATACTAAGTATTAGAGATTTAGTTACGAATTTTTATCAAAATTATGCAATTGATAAAGAGAACAATTTTTAAAAAGGTGTATGCTTTTCATATTAACTGTTTGCCAAAATCCACAGTGCCATATATTTTACTTAATCAGCCGCATTTGTGAAAACGTACAAATTATTCTAGAAAAAGACAAGCAACATTTATTAAATAAAATATTTATTACATTTCTATTAATAATTATATTTGAACTGTTTTTTGAAAGAAATGTGCGTTCCATCCAAATATACATTAACAATTTTACTAAAAGTTTAACAAAGTAAAAGAAAAACAAGATTTTGTTTTTGAGATTATTACCAATTATGAACAATTAACCAGAAATAAAAATTTAAAGTGATGTATTATTCACATTATATTAGACTAACTTTATGTCACTTATACTGATACTAATTAACAGCACTGAAATATACTTCAATTTAATTCTTACTTGAAAGCATACTCTTAACTAACATTAGATGCACGATTGTAATAGAAAAGCTAAACACTTCTATGTTTACTTCAAGGTCAGCCGAGTTATATTTTGAATAATGTCATGTTTTCGCCAAATGAAGCCTATTTGGCGACACTTTTCAAACAAAATATCTCCTATCTGACCAAAAAGAGTAATGGTCGATTAGATTTACAATTAGCTTGCGTATTCAAACAAATCTAGGACTGCGCTTATTGTGTAATACAGACAGTGAGAACACTGTCTTAGACAAAAGCTTCCTACAATCTTTATCACCGCCAATAATGCATTTTTTCAGGATGATTAATATCCATACTGAAAGCACTGAATGTGTTCTTTTCTGTAGTAATCATGTTAATCATAAGAGATCACTTGAGCTTGCAACTTAATTTAAGCAATTGTAGTCGTCGCCAAGTAATGGATTGCCTTTCGCCATTCTAGTCAAATTTCGAATAAATTTGGCAAATAGTGGCTGGTGTAAAGACAAAGAATGCTTGTTTATGGAAGTATTGATCTTAATTTTGAATATATTTAAATAGTTTATATTATAATAATTTACTTATTATCAGTAAGTACTTCATTTTATAAGAATTTCTTATAAGCAGACGTTCATAAAATTAAAATATCAGTTTCAATATATTATTTTAATTTGTATGCATGCAAACAACATATATAAGAATCTTTTCTTTAAATATGAATCCCATTTTATTTTATTATTGTTTCCTTTCAATTATATTAAATATAAATTAAAAATAACTGAAATATTAAATATATCAAAATAAAATATTTAATCTTAAAAATAAATTTGTATTAAACTTATATAAAATTAAATAAAAATTCAGTTATTTGTTCTTTGTTAAAAGAAATTTAATTTTTTTATTAATAACATTTTACAGTAGTAAACATTATTTTATTATTTATTTGATATATAAAGACATTGAATTTATTGTTTATTTTAATTTTAATTGTTTGCATTATGAATTAAAAATGAATAACTTACTTGGATTTTATTTAAATTAAAAATGGCGATATTACGTAATTCTTAGTCTTTTGAACAAAGTACTACTTTTATTTCATGTTTATTTAAATTCTGAATTCTTAGAATTTACTTGCTTATTATGCAATACATAAACATATCTTTCTTCTTTTCATTATTCTTTAAATTACAAAAGAATGAGAAATATCACATGTTAAATGATTTTGCTCACATATTTTCTTCTAAGGTGCAGTTTTTATTGAATGTCATTTCGATTAACGGTGGCCACATTTGAATGAATTATTATAAAACTGGTTTTTTTTTTCATAACCGCACTTTTCTGGGGACCAAATAGATTATTTGCTTCCTTTACATTGCTTCATTATGTATTACTCAACTCAGTGCTAATTGTTAGAAAGTAGAATTAGATTAACTAGTCGAAATATTGTAAAGGGAAACCGTTCGATGTTACAAGTAATCGATAAAATCAAATCATTTTAACAAATGCAGTCGAATGTGATGAAATTGTTCTATTTCATGTTTGTTGAAATGATATATGCAAGCAATATAAAAAATTGGATTTCAATAGAAAACATTTTTTTACTTTTTTCTAAAATTCGATAAAGCGCATTCTATAAAATTTGAAAAATTATGTCTCAAAAATAATAATAAATACCTATTCTTCTGTTTCACAAAATATTCTTTATACGATTTGGAACTGCATTGTTTACTTTCATGGTACGAGTGTCTCATATTTTGGATGAGTTTATTCAAGCAAATAATAATTTAATTAGAAAATTATACATTTTTAAAATAGAAACTTAAAGATACATAATAATTATTGAAAATAGTATTTAGAAGTGATATTTCGGATTTTATTGCATTCTTAAGAAATTAATATTTTACAAAGTATTTCTGGGTTTAAAAGGATATGAAGCAAAAGGGCATATTTGCGAGTTCATATTTATGCACATTCTGCTAATAAAAGCCATCTCTATTTGTTTCGTTTCTTTAACTTCTACAATTCTTCTTTTTGCATTAAATAGTAATACATTTGTAACATTTATAGGATAGGTGAAAAGTCATTTTACAATTCTTAACAAATATAATTTGTAATGTTTAATGATAGAATGTATTAATTTGCATGCATGTAATTATGCATACTGGTAATGGATTAGATGTAGGAAACATTTCGTGTACAAGAGCTATTGTCCTGTTGCAAATACAGACTCTTTCCATTACTTTTTTTCACAACAGCTTAAAGTATTTTTTGCTATATGCCTTGAATATCTTGACGAGCATTGGTCTTACGATGAGCAATGTTTTAGAATAATTGTTCAAAAAATGAATTTTAATTACCTTCAGAGAAAAAAAAAGTCTGATGCAGTGAAATCGAATGAACGTGTGGATTGTTCCAGAATTTTAAAGAACTGCGTCGAATCCATTTTACTGGATACTAAGCAATGCTTTTCTAAACATTAATCAAGGCTGAACTGGCTTATAAGATGTGTTCCAGTTCTTCACTATCTTCGATAGATCCTTATGTGTAAATTTTTCTTAATTATAGCTAGTATCATAGGTCTAGTAGACGACTTTCCTTAAATTAATGACTCACACATTCCCCCTGTATGAGAACAAAGGAATCTTTATTTGTATTTTAGCACTAGAAAATTTTCAATCGTTGCTCGGTAATGTATTTTTCCACTTTTCGAGTACCAACTTCTATTTTTAAGATTCTCTAAAGAAACAAATGTTTTTCTCAAATATTATACACATGTTAAATTGTAAAGTGACTTTTACACCACCCTGTTACTTTATTTTTGAATAGTTGCCCTTTTCTTTAAGTCTGCATTTAATCTAGAAATATGTTTTATTGCTTTTCATGAAATGCTTAGTTTCAAAGCAGTAAAATTATACGTCTAATGTAAAAACTAAGAGGTCATTAAATTACTTGATTTCTTAATATTTAATAATTCTTCATATTTAAAAAAATTGATATTTAACATCCAACGAAAGGAAATATATGCACAAGTCAAATATTATTAAACAAAATATATTGTCATAAAAACTGTGTCTAAAATTATTATTATACGAATGTAGTATAACATATTACTGGTATTGGGAGTAATTCACACTAATTTAATTTAAATTGTAAGGCAGTACATGAATTTCAAAAATCATTTAAAACCTTATGACTGGGTATCGATAGCAAAATTATCGATTGAATCGAACGGTCTCTCTCCATTTTAGTTCCTATTATGTATGTAGCCTAGCATCAGCCAGAAAAACAAAACATATCAAGATCTTCCAACAACAAAGAAAAAAAAAGGTCTGGAATTCAAAATATACATAGAAGAATAGTCACTGAAGACTACTATTGCATGTTTTTTCAGGTTTTGGTGCTGGTTGTATGCTTACAGTCTCCCCAAATTTCTCCTGCATTTCTGTGCAGATAAATGGCCTAGGGTGCATGCTAAAGAAAGGGAAAAAATTTTTTTGTTAGTTTACATGTGGTTATATAGGGGATCATCATTTTAAAATTTTCAAACTGACGTTTCATTTATAGATTTAATCAAAGATCATTTATATTTTTATTAACTTCAAATGTTTTAATATTAATTTTATCAAAATTATTAAAATGTGTTTATCAGATAAGAAATAAAAATGCATTCATATTTAACTATTAAGTTTGCACCATTTGAAGTATAAATTACATTGTCTTAAAAAAAAGAATTAACAAAAAGGTGATACCATATAAAATATGTCTGTGTTAATTTGTAAAAATATTGATTGATACCCTTAGAAAGAGAGTAAAGTTTAGAAAATGCATATTTGCTGTAAGAATCATAATACTAAGATTATGTTCAGACTCCTTTAAAAGTTTTTTGTATGGCATGAAAAAAAAATGTAAAATGTTTTGTCATTAAAGATTACTGCTGGCTACTTCCGCTCCGGATAACAGAAAAGTAAGAGAGATAATAACTGTGAAACATTTAATGAAAATTATTTGAAGCTTCAAAATCTCATTATGCACACCACCATACACCATCCTTGTAGATTTCTTGTCCTAGGTTCCGATTTCGTGCTGTAGCTTAAGCAATTACGCTTTATCTTAAGACGATAACGTGACGACGACCACAAACAGGTTTTCATAGCTCGTGTATGACTCTGCTTTTATTAATGCGTGCCAGACGACATGCTCTCAATTAATGTCACAAGTTAAATTTTCATGTGACATAATAGGTTACAAGCATATATTTTTGAATTCTAGTAGTGTTATGCACCATTATTATTTTTGCTCATGGAAAATGCGCATGCAGTATTCAGTAATGGTTTGTGCACTAATTTTGAAGAAAGTTGATGGTGTGCATGTGAGCATCTTACTGGTGGGATGTAACTTCTCATCTGAACTATTGAATTTACGAAACTTTAATTATAATGTTCTGTAATCAATGTTAAAAAAGAAATATGGGCGATGACCTAGCCAAAACTGTGGGGCTACCAACCAGCCGCAGAAGCAAGGTAGAATGCCAGAAACGACCTAATGGAAGAAGCCTTTACCTCTGAGCTAGAATCTTTGCATTCGAATGAGTTTGCTCAGAAAGGGTGAAAGGAACGTTCTGATTAAACAAGCATTCCTGAGAGGAATAACAGAATGTTAGTTATACGTGAGAAATATTCATGTGTCATTTAATTGGAAGTACCTACACTAGTACACTCTACTGTAGAGATTTTGATTTTTCTCCCTGTGTTACAAAACTGTCCACTACGGTTAATATAGTTGTATAAGTTGTATATGTCTCAGAAATATAAACATTTCCTTTATCGTGTTTTACTTTCGCAATAAACTTTTGAAACTTACGGTGCTTTCATGATTCAAGGAGTATATTGTTAATAAAAAAGAACGATATCTTTAATTCAAATGCGAAAAAAATAAACATACAAGATGAAACAGGATAGAGAAATGGAAGCAAGACGAGTCTATCTCACGGTGAATAAATCAGTTAGTTGATAAGATGTTAGGCAAAGAATTTATCCTCATATGTACCATTACCTTATGATTAAATAACGATTACATATTGACTGTAAGATATCTTCTATTTCATGAAAAGACTTATCAGAAATGGGTGTATATATTTCTTATAATAGAATTAATAACAGTCTTGAATAAAGCGAGTGATTTTTTGAATAATTAAATATCATTGTATTTTGAAAACTCTTATTGTCTTACACTAATCACTAAATTTAAATCATTCATGTGCTAAAATTAAATCTTTCGTACTTAAATAACCATCCCTATACAACGTTTATTTTCATTCTTCAGACATTATTACATTCCAACATATAAACAGAATCTGATTTACTACTTAAAGTACATTGTTTTGGAGAAGTATTAAATATTTCCTCCAATAAATATAATTAAGGTAAGCAAAGGTAAGTGTAAATACTTTACTATTACAGAATTTTCCCGAAGAGTTTCTAATTGAATCCATTCACATTATTCAACAGCCATTGTCTCATCAGTATTCATGGAACACTAGATCTTGCTGGTGTAATGATTTCTAATCGTCAAACATTCTAACTCGTTTATATCGGTTGTCGCAAGAGTTAATCGTAATTCACTCCTGATTTGAAAGTTAGCTTGGGATGTAAAGGTATCACTTCGACTTGAAGGCTTTCATAAAATGTAAAAGATCTTGAATGAATTAAATATTCTTGATTCATCCCTTGAATTATTTCTAGATTAAATTTTTCTTCTTTATTGAACCTGACGAAATTCACAATATGGAATAAGTAATGTTTGTGTTTTATTTTTCATTTGTATTATATAAAAAAGAGTTTTTTTGAATGAAGTTTTGTATATATTGCATAGACATTTGCAAAAAATATTAAATAAACAGTTATCGAATCAAGAAAATATTTTAAAGAAAAAAAATCTTTTCAGTTATGTGCTAAGTCATAACACACTGGAATCATATATATTTTATATTCAAATGATCTCTAGAACTTTAAATTTTATGTAAATAAGTACATGAAGAAAAATTACCGGTATTGTTGGCTAGTAATAAAGTTGAGAAATTCCAAAGACTATTTTTCATTTTAGGCACGGAGTATCAACTACTAGTTTCAAGTTCATTAGAACTTCAATCTTCAATCACTTATATAGTCATTTCAGAGTCCTTGTGATGCAGTGTTTCATAGATACTTGAAGAATTTAGTATCCATTTCCACAGAAAATCCTCTTGTGATTTCGAGAGTGTTATTAATATTATCATTGTCGCCGATTCCGTATATAAGAGGTTCCATAAGGCAATCGAATGATTCTATATCTAGAAAATTGTCAATGGTTTTCTTGACCTAAAATATTTTAAGAGGCCAGGACATCTCAAATTCTTGATCTTCATATGTAAATTTTGATATCAAGTGGAAGACATGCCTTTAGATCGTATTCTCGAAGAAATTTCTGGTGTGTCGATAGTACTCTATTGTGAATATTATATATATAAGTAGATAAAATGATTCACAATTGGATCCAAGTTTTCTAGAAATGTAAGGATTAATAGAGAGTGACGCTAAGCCAAAAAAATGCTAAGTATTGTTTAGTTTGCAGATTGACGACGAAGTTCTGGATTTCTTATCTAAGGTGGGAAAAAACTGACAACTGGAGGATGTCGTCCTCTTTAAAGAGACTGATTTAAGTACAGAGGAATTGTTCAGCATTTCCTCCCAAATATATAGGTTAAATCTTTGGATATAAAATTATCTAATTCAAAACTAAAGTTTCAATACACACTTATTCAGCTAATGTATTTTCAATTCCAAAGTATTTCTAGCTCAATTGTACTAAAAATTACAATTTCATATAATGTCAGAATGGCCCTTCCTACAGATTATACGACACAGTCATTTTATCTTTTAGATTGCACAAGCTGAAGTCTGTCAAGTTCCGGCTCATGGCGAATGCATTGAAACTCATACACATGTAGAAAATGATAAGGAGTTTGGTGTGGATACAGCAATAACGATTACATTCGGGAAATTAGTTTGGAATATATAGAAAAATTAACGCAATGTATTCTGACGGTTTCGGTGTTGTCGAAAGGTTGTCCCAGAGATTTGATTTACACACGATAAATACTTTCCATTCTTTTTTGTAGGATCTTGTATAAATTGGTAAAAACGCTCTAGATTTGTGCCCGAAAAAATACATAAATGACTTAAACTCTACGAGAAATCGACATACTCCTGAAGTAAATGAAAATAGGGCTCTAGAAAATGGATTGCTATTTATGTAACATAGACTGGGAACCAAATAAAAATGCGTTTATAAAAATTACATCTTTGTATATAAATAGGTCATTTTTTAATGTTTATTTTGATTAGATATGAGTGGTTAATATTAACATATGCTTCTGTAAGAGCAATCAGTTTTCCTTTTCCATAAACAAAAAAAATACAATTTTTGCTTAGTGATTTATACTATTCGGCAGAATAGTAATCATTTCAATATATTTACTAGGTTTCAGGGTGCTTCTGTCTAATAATAATTTTTAAGGAATATGAAGATTCACTGTTCATGAAGATGATTATATTTTTCTTCTTTTACATAATTTAATTACGATTTTCAAATTAGTCTAATTTATTATTCAGTATATATCATACAACTCTAGAAAAGGTATATTTGAGCTGATATAAGTATTCTAAAAATGTAAATTCCAGGCTTAGGAATTAGAAAGGTTCTCATACTTTTAATTCTCATAACTATAATATTTACAATACATGTTCTTGAAGCAGCTCAATGTAAATAAAACAAAAACAATCATTATCAGATATTTATTACTGTGATTTACTTTCGGAAGGAAATGCATTACAAAATAAGCAAAATGCTACGCATACTGATGTTTTCTAAGTCACCCTATGCCATTTCATCTTGTTTGTAATCTGTCCGCTTCTATGCTTACTCACAATGCGCTTTGTAAATATACCGATGTTATAATGCTTGCCTACTGTCTTCAATATTTCTACAAAATTTATTACCTTTTACTATCCAAGTATTGGCTAGTTTGATATGTGAATGTTGTGATGTTTTGTAATTGTATTTTATGAATGTATAAAACAGTGACTCATGTGATAATATTGGAAGTAAAGCGAAGTTAATTCTAAATTTATTCTGCGATACATGTCTATTTTAGATTTATTGGAAGAAAGACATATTAATCCATCTTTCGAGAGTGAATTGAAATAATAAGCAACTGAAAATTATTTTTAAAATTTTAGTGCAAAGAAATGAGACTACTTCCGTTAGAACCAATCATAGGACGAAATGGAGATTGGAAAATAAGTTATCGTTCACATCAAACCATTAAAAATATGCAATAAATGATATCGTGGATAAAAGAATTTGTTATCCTGCAAAGATGCTATTAGTCAAAAGTCATGTCTTATAATTTTAACGTAAAAGTTATTGCGTATATGTTTGATGCTGGCTTTCACCACTAATAAACATAATTCTTACAAATATATCATAATATTTTTGCTATTTTTTTTTATTTTTTACTTTTATGTTTGAAGCCTGCTTTTACCAGTAATGAACTTAATTTTCAAAAATATGCCAAATTAAGTTTGTCATGATTTTTTTTTGATTGGATTGAAATAAAACATATTTTTAAGTAATTACATTTTACGGCATTAATAATTACCTTTAGCTTAAATTGTATTCGATATAATAAGGTATTGTGATTGATTCAATTTAAATGTTTAAAAGCAATATTATTGTCTCATCAATATTTTATAGTTTAGTTTAACTCTAATACTTAACTGAATAACTTAACATTATTTTAAAATAAGTTAGCAACTGTGTTTGCGAAATTGACTCTTAGCAAAAATTACTATCTTTTTTTTCTTTTATATTACATCATCGAGAAAATGGGTTACTTCTAATAAAAGTATTAAATACAATTTCTTATAGACAGTTGACAGAAACGTAGCATTATAAGATATAATAAACAAGAAAAGTCAAGTAGCTATACGAAAGTTTTAAATAATAATTTAATATTTTGATTTTAAAATCCTAGTTACATTGGATTTCTATTAAAATTTGTTCCATGTTAGAAAAAAGGACGATTAATGTGCTTCAAAAGTTATCAACTAATTGCTATAATTTTTTCTTCAGCTTGCTACATTAAATATTAATAAACTTTGATACTTATTTTAAAACAAACCTGACAGGTAGTCAAATTTCTATATTACAGGTTAGTGAATTTAATTTTGAATGCAACACATTTTTTTCATTTATTGAATCTAACATTTTCTTTTTTCGAACATTAATTTTTCCTATGAATCACTTAATATTTACTTATGCTTAGAGTAAAAAGTTTAGTTAAATATTTTTGTTTTATATTTTTGCGACTTATAAAGGAATAATTTCAAACACAATCGTGATATTTTAATTAACTTCATTCCAAAATATTTTGATATATTTACTAATATTTTTAAAAACGTAGTAAGAGAATAATATATTTAGAACCTAAATTATTGAATGTATTCCTTTTAAATCCAAATTCTCAGAAAATTAAATAAGATAATTAGCAAAAACTAATTAGTAGACAAAAAATTAAAAGCCATTTTTATCCAGTCTTTTCAAATTAAAATTGGGACAAAGGAGTTGATTTCCAGCTACTTGTTGCAAATTTTTCAGTAAATTAGGAATAATATCTGAAAAATATTTATTTATTTTTAAACATTGAAGCGGAAAATTGATTTATATTTTTAATTAATTTACATTATATTAAATGTACTAATTATATGTATATTTTAATTTTTCGTAATTTATTTCAAATATTCAAGTGTCCAATTCTAAATACCTGCTTTACTGAATATTTTTTGATAAATATTCATAAAAGTCATTCACAAGTATTCATTAAAATGTCTCATAATTATTCGATAAAATGAGTTATAAGTATTCATTAAAATCAGTTATAAGTATTCATTAAAATCAGTTATAAGTATTCGTTAAAATCATATGTAATTACTCGTTGAATTAATTCTTAAGTGTTCATTAAAATCATTCATAATTATTTGTTGAAATGATATATAAATACTTATTAAAATAATTTATAAGTGTTCATAATAATTATTCGTAACAGTTCATTAATGTATGGTGTACAAATATATTTCAATAACAATTATTTCTACTCAAGTCCCTCAAAATTTATTTATTTTTTTCATTTTTTAGTATCTTTTAAACTTTTCTTATTGCATATCATACATATCTGAACGTTATGGAATATTTTAAATCTATAATAATTTTCTTGAGGGCTATACGCCTAAAGACAAACTTTTCATTAAATTTCAGATTTTTTTTTTCAATTTCAGAAATGGAAATATGTCAAAACTTTAATGATAGTTCTAAATTCCTATACAAAAATAATCGACAGGTGTTTTTTTTTTATCTTTAAGAATCTGTATTAAAGATTTCGAACACTTCTAATACTTGATTCCATTAAAAATTCATGCTTAACATTCCAGAATTTGTAGGTTTAATATAAATTTTTTCATTTAATTTCTTTTGTAATTGTCTATGAAATAAGGACTGATGCTGAAGCTGACGGTTATAAACAAAGCAGTGAAATTTTATTTTAGTACACGACATGACGATGGAAAATAAAATGGACCCAAATGCTTTCTCTGTAGCAGGGTCTTGCAAGATTGCATTATTACAAGGGTTGCCAATACAGAGCATCTACGGGGCGTTGGAATTTCAAAACTTTCATTATATTCTCTTTATTTCCATAATCACGGAGTCACTGTTATTTTAGTATTATCGATACCATATTACTATGGCTTTTACCATAAGAAGCCTGAGAGCACCTTATATATGTACTGTATTTGCCAAAGTATATGCAAAGATACTTTTATAAGATTTCAGCACTTAAAGTACCCTACGTGCCTATGTATATACATATATATATATAAACAAATGATTGTGTATGAAAAGATGTTGGAAGTAATACATATATGTTCATACATGTGTACATATATATATATATCCCTAAAATATATATGGTCATTATCACATGAAGCACAGAGACAAGAATGCTGCAATATATGTTTCATGTACAATACATAATTTATAGAGATGCAGCTAGTATATGTGTCTCGATTTTCATAGTGCTTTACAATTTGTATATTTCAGTTATACATTTTCTTAGTTATTGATTATATAGTATCATTACATATTTATAAACTTGTTGAATAAAATTATCTTTACGTATCAAATAAAATATTTATAAAGATAATATATAAACTATTATAATGTTGTTTAATGTTTAAATTATTTAGTTAATTCTAATAATTAGAAAAATATTTATCTGATATTTTAAGAACATTTAAAAGCATTATATATTTATTAGAGGTTAAATCTAAATTTGAAATAAGCATTAATTAGAAATATAAATGTATATGTGATAATTATTTTATGGTATAGGACATATATGTGGACATCACATTAAAGACGAGTTACATTTAAAACGCATTCCTTCAAGGAATCATTCCTCAAATTAAACATCACTTGAAATTTTTGAAGAGAAAAAATGGTAATGATTTTCTAATAATACTATGAAATATGCAGTAAAACCTTTTCCAAGCTATTTGTTGACTATACTCTTATGTTTAATGTGATTGGAATGCAGTTTAACCGTAACTCTTGGTGACGGGTGATTTTTTGGAAATAATTCACCAAATTTGGTAACCCTCGTTATGGTTGACTCATCGATGCATACATGGGAAATCTAAAAAATCGCTAACTTGGTGATTTTTTTAAAATTATGCCAAGTGGTGGAACTAAACTGCACTTTAACCGTTTGATTTTTATCTCTTCGCAGTGGTGATTGCAAATTTACTGACTTTTTCTGTTAACGGTAATTCTTCACCATTTCAAACAAAATTGTTAGGCGAGTTAATTACCGGGGAATTTTTTGGTCTTTTAAGTGTGATTTATTTTTTTACAAATAATTCCGCCATAGAAAAGCTCCTTCGGATTTTACAAGAATAATACATTGTTTTAATATATTTCCCCATATATTTTCCAACTGAAAGTATTCTAGTTCTTTATTAATAAATTTCTTGTTGCCATGAAAGGGTCTATTGTTTTGCACCTTTGAAGAAAATAAACCTTTCTTCGGAGAGATCTTAATATTTCATTGTAAGTTTTTTTGCGTATATGCTTCATGTTTGCTTTCTCCATTAATGAAAATAATGTTCAAAAATTTGTCATAATAAATTTCTCTTAATTCTTTTTTATTGGAATGAAACAGAGCATGCAAAAAAATTTCAATTGCATTATCACAATCAGCTTAAAACGGATTTAACTTAATAATTTGTGGTTGCTTTAATTTTAACATACGAAGAAAATATTATTGTTCACTTCAATATCTTATCGTTTGCTTTAATTTTAATTTCTGAAGAAAATGTTATTGTTTTCTTTAATATTTTATTGTTTGCATTAATTCTAATATCGGAAGCGAATATTATGGTCTAATATTTTTTCGTTTACTTTCATTTTAATATCTTAAGATAATATTATTGTCCAATTCACCATTTTTTCTTTCTTTCATTTTAAAATATAACTACTGAATTATAATATGAATGAATATGAACTGATGATATATTTACTGAATTATAATATGTATAATTCAGTAAATATAACTGTATAATTCAGTAATTTAGCTTTTTTGGTGGGGAAAAATTTTATTTGCAAAGGCATTGCGTAGAATAAATCCTATTATATTTGTTTTCAATATTTTTATTTTTTGACTTCCAGATGCTGATTATCAAGTTGTAGATGTTTCTGTTTTGGCCTCAAAGATAAATTTTTCTTTTATGAATGTAACTGAGGGTGTCAAAGAAATATTTTCAGCATAATAAATTTCCAATATAAGCAACATTTATTATTTCCGTTTCAACTTTGGGACCGCAGCCTTTGTTTAGGTTTTACTGCATGAATATATATGTACAATCCTTTCCCCAATTTCATTTTGATTGTACCATGGATCACAGAATAAGTTCAAGAAACTGTATTATTGTTCTGAACATAATTTAATAAAATACCAGTAAATCAGTAAGGAATTACCGGTAACATTTTAAGGTAAACATTTGCAATTTTTGTTATTAACAGGTTCAAAATATTACTACCCCTACTAATAATTTAAACAGCTTTTAAAAACTGATCTGGAAAAATGATTCTATTTATTTTGACTTTTTTTTTAACAAAATTGTTTTCTAAATGTAACTCAAAAAGGCCACATAAAATTATAATTTTAAAACTTCTAGTGACATACTTGTGTGTGATGGGGAGCAGATGATGTTTTAATGGTATCTGGCTTTATAAATTATGAAAAGCTAAGAATGATCCATTACAAAGTAAAATGTTTATAAGAATTCTAGCTCAGTAAGGGATAATGCGAAGAGGTCTTGCTGCATTTATATTCAATATAATTATATGTATGTGTATATCACATATAAATGACTCAACATACGATGTATTAGAATGATACAGTTAATGCAAAAACATTTCAAATTATTGAATTTATGTAAATTGATGATATATATTGAATCCGATTAATTTCAGTACATAAGTATTGCAATTTTTCTTTCCAAATTTTATAAAATGTTATTTCGGCGTACATATAAACGCACAAATTGTTTCCAAACACATGTTTTTTGTCAAAACCAGAATTGCATAAATTAAGCTAATATTGATTGATTAATATATATAATTCCATCCAAAAACGTGTGATTCAATTATATTGATGCTAATAGTAATAGTTAAATTTTACCTTGAATAAGGAAAAATATTTTTAAGTAAATAAAAGTTAAGTTTTAAAAATACATATACCTATTATTGACAAGAAACATAATTACAATCCTTTTTTCAAAGAATATATTATCTATAAATAGTTGATCTTAGTTACAATTTGTTACACTTTTGAAATTTTATATCACAAATTGATATTCTCAAGTTATACATCAATCCATATGTGTATTTTGATATATTACATTTCCTTTTATTGTATTCACAATATTTCATTGCATTGCTATAGCTTTTAGTTCACCAATCGCCTGTATAACCTACTGCAAGATGTTAAACGTTTCATGTGAACACCAATGTTGCACTGACAACTACTCTAGCAATTGATGTATTGTGATGTCAAGTATTTGTTTTTTCTATGAACAAGAAAAAAATGACACCAATGTATTTTATCACCTATTTGCTTTTGGCTTTACCGTCTTTAACTCTCTATCTTGATGGGAATACACTATGTCCAGTTGTGTACCTGCTTGTGGGTTTTGAAATCAAATAAAATCTACTTTTTACTTTATTTTTGGCTACTTTTATTTCTTCTAACTTTAAAAGCACATTTAAATAAGACATTTCATTCCCATAATCAAATGATTCTAGAAAATTACTTTTTTTTGATAGTTTCATAAAAAATATCTTTTTAAAATGAAATTTGATTCAGTACCAGATTGTTCTGAATTATGAAGAACTATAAACAATTTTTATTTTTGATAAATTAAATAATCACAATTGTCCAAGAAACTTTCATTTCCACATATGCTAAACAAAAATCTTAATTTTAAAAAAAAATTATGCACCTTTTATATCTTTCATTCATGATGAGCACACTTTTGGAGCAATAATTAAGATTATAAACTATTCAATCTTAAAAGTTCTTATTTTTATTTATTTCTTCCATTCAAAAAAGTCCCACATAATACAAATAACATTCATCTTTAATAGTTATTATCTTATTAAATTTCTTTATTTTGGCAAATATTGATAAACATAATTACGTAAATTTTTGAGTTAAAATTGATTTAGTAGCTTTTTTTTATATATATAGGAACTTCAATTAATATTTATAAGGAAAATTTACAAAACATTTCACAAAACCTTGCTTTCTACAAATGATATGCTAGCCTTAAATTTTTGCTTTAGTTCAGCACCTTCTATTTCTTCAATTATTAATGAACCTACTTATGGAATATTATTTATCTGTTCTTAAAAACTCCAACTAATCAATAATATTTATTTACATGAGTTGTCAATTATTTCGTTTCGGAAAAGAATAATGATAATAATTATATATATATATATATATATATATATATACATATATATATATTGTAAATTTAAATTTCACATATAAGAGAATATTGCATACGAAATATAAGATTTTAACTAGTTTTGATCTTTGGTAAATAATTTTGAAAATAGTTCTAATACCTGTAATTACTAAATTTAATATGTGCTCGTCTTGGCTTTTTCACTTTATTTTCATTCCTTACCTTTTCTTTCTCATCTATTCATAATAAACGTACTTATACAACAACATTAAATGGTATTAGTTTTTGAATTTTAAAAGCTCTTTACTTTTGACAAAAATTGACAAATTAATTGTGTATTTTAAAGGATGATTTAGTTGTTACGAGTTTTAAATTCAAATCCTTCAACTAATTTTTATTTTTGGTAAAGAAAATATTTAAAACAGAATTTAAGAAAAAAAATTCTCATTTCGATATCTGACATGAAAATCGTAAAGCAATAAAAAAAAAAGATTAACACCTAAGAAAATTACATTTGTTTATCCAATTTAGAATAAATGCTGGCTGTTTTTTATACTGAAATATATTTTGTTCATTTAGATTCTAATTAATAGCTTTTTAGGATCAATAATTCATGAATTTCCTTCGCAGGAGAAATTATATGTAATTAGTTGTCTTTGAAAGAAATTTTGGAAAAGCTATGGGATAACTATTGATGAAATTGAATTATCTGTTTCAAAACATAACATCCTAATCTATTTTTATCTAAACGCTGAAAATACAAAGTTCTGAAATTGATATGCCAACTATACTGGTTCTAAAAAATGTTCTAGTTAACATCTAATACTATATATATAGTTAGACCCTATTAGTTTCTTATAGTCGGGGCGCATGGTTCCTAAATTACGTAAGCTGTGAGGTACAATATTAATATAAATTGAGCTGTAATATAATTTCCGACATCGATCGAAAATTGATACGTTACGGTTAGGCTCTTTAGGCATTATTTTAATTATTACGGAAATCACCTTAAATGAAAAATAAATCTTTATTATTCTCAAAATTTCACCAATACAAAACATTTTAATGTGCAGCTAATCTCATTGATCGAAAGATCTTAAAACAAATATCTTAGAAATTAACTTAGATATGAACTTTTCACTTTCTAAACAATGGTGATTCATATTCAATCCAAAAAAGATAAATAAAAAGTATTAAAAGTGATCGATGCTCTCACAGCCATAAACTGTCAAAAGATGCGTCTCAAAGACAATCATTTGTTAATATTAGCTTATTTGGCTTTTTGTCCATTCACCGTTTGCACTACACAATCAGAGGACATACAGGTACTTTTTTAATTCCCCTTTATCCCTTCGCATATTTTGATCGTATTTAGGTGCGTAAGCACCATTTGACTTAGTTCATTTTCGTGTTTCTAATTTTTTTCTCATTCTGAGTTTGCTGTTGAAAATTGGAGTTCCGTGGCGTGTTTATTCTACGATGTATATAATAGAAAGAAAAAAGTATTAATGTCTGCATTTAACAAGAAGTTCCAACATCATTTGAAAGAAGATTAATCTGAATGTCATTAAAAAGAACCTTGACAAAAACACGAGTTATGTTTACCTGGATAAGAGTGGAATAGTATAATGACATGTTTAAAATTCCTTGTTTATATGAAATATATCATTTGAAATTATTACTATAGCTTAGACTTTTTGTGTGCCTAATAGAGATACATTAATCATTTTATAGAATTATATATACATCCAACTCATTTTTACACGGTAGACACGTTCCTCAGAAAAACGTGCAAAAACAATTCGAGTAAAAAATGCATGCGACATATGGTAAATTTAGGGATATGTAACACATCTTTATTAAAACCTGTGAAAGATGAAAAAACTAAATCTTTTCGCAAAAAACTGTACAAAAAAACGTAATAAGGAAATCCATGTTACATATTTATAAGACAGAATTAATTCATTTTTATTTAAAAAAAAATTAAAATTAGTGTGCAGTGAAAATTCAGTCCATAGGTATATAAAACACACACACATGTTATAAGAATTTAAATTAAGATTGGGAATGAAACTACTAACTAACAACTATTCATCGCTACTTCATAACAATCGTGCATGCTTATCACGAACTGGATCAAAAATGCTATCATCAGTTGATGGGTCAGATTTGTCCAGGACAACTGTTGGTTTTGTTTCAAATGAAGAATTTCGTTTGTTATTAACGACCTGTGTTGGTTTTTTTGTTCTTACAAAGTATGTTATTAGCGGCTGTGTTATTTGTTTTATTTATTTATTTTTTAGTTTCTAAAGTTGCTTATATAATTCTTGACATCCTGCTACACAAAATTTCAGAATACGTTGAAATTTTAATGCACGCTCCATGTCAAAATCATAAGAATATGTTGTTCCATACTTGTAGCAAATTTCAAGCCCTCGCGTATTAAATCAGTCGTTAATATCTGAATTTCACTTCCGACTTCGTAATTATTGACTTGAATTATAAGAATAAAAGAAATGCATAGAAATTTGTAAAAAAGATATTATATACGACAGAAATTGCGATTTAAGGATATATTTCAAGTTAATCACATGGCAAAGGAATTAATTTTTAAATTTAAGCAAATGAATTACAGTCGAAACAGTGACGTGATGGATTTCCAGTTTGGTTGGAAACAGAAATGCTGTGTTCAAGTTGAAGTATAACGAAATAGAGAAAAAAGTGGTTATTAAAATCGGGTATTCCCCGTAACTCCAGAATACAAAGTAAGCAAGCTATGAAGTTCACCAAGTCACTCACACATGTGTGGGCATAAACAGATTGTCTTCTAATTACACTGTCAAAATTAAAATAAAAAAGGAAAAGCTTAGAAATTAATGCTAGAACAAAACATTCGTGTAAAAAAGTATATTGGTGAACCGTGTTATTTCAAAATTAGCAAAAAAAGATAAGAATGCTTTTAAGACATTTTCGTATAGTATTTCATTTAAGTATCATTTTTTAAATAAACTACTATACTGCATGAATCCAAATTTTTATACCTTTGTGTAAACGATAGCTATATTCATAGCGAACAAGACTATTTTTACGCTACGTCATACCTAAATTTCAAGAAATAATTTTTTATATAAAAAAAAGGAAAAAATTAAAATTTCTAAAATTACAAAGTTCTACAGTTATTTTAAAGGAAATTTACAATATCATTAAAATAGTTGGTTTACTATTTTTTGTGCATTCTTATATATAAGGCGTAAGATATTTAAGGAATAATTTTCTTTCAAAAAATAGTACCTAAATACAAATATGACTCAAAAATCATGTTAACATTCAATCAAAAAAAAAACAAGTTTTGGATAGAGTCTTCCATTTATAGCTTTATAAAATGATTCAAAAACAATTATCAAGCTTAAATATTTTTTAGCTCTACACATGATTTTGAAACATAAACCACAAAAATAAGGATTCCTAAATTTGGTAATTTACCGTCCCTTACGTGTATTAGTATGTTTAAGTCGATTCGCTAGTTAATTAATTTTCGAATTAACGGGGTCGAATTGTATTTCTAAAACAACTTTATCGAAAATAAAAGTTTTTTGAGACGAATAATTTCTTGAACCATGTATGTATGCTAAATACCATGTAAACACAGACTTCTCTAAGATATCCTTGTAAAAAAGGCAACAAAATACCTAGCAAATATTACTAACCAAAGGTTTCCCGTACTTTAGATACTAAAAAAATCCATAGAAAATAAAGCATTATTACAGAGTATGCCAGGAATGAGAAAGAATGATTTTTAGTATTACAGAGTGACAGTTTTATGAGATTTCATTGAGAAATAATATCTCCACACAATCACATTTTTTTCATTTATTACTTGATTTGCACAATTTTATTGTTCACCACTATTCATATTTCCAATTCGTCTCCATCCTTTACTACGCACTTGAACCAAAGTGAAACTGGTTGAGAAAATCCATCGAAGGAGAATTGGGGTGGTCGACACTAGACTGTGTAGGGTACTTTCACCTTGTCTTCCGAACGAAGGTAATACTCTTCAAAGAGCCATTTCATTTTCAAAATAAGTGAAAGTTGCAAGGTATTCTATGAAGTCCCGCTGTTTGGAGCTCATTCCCACTTTGCTCCAATTTCTTGAATTCTGAGAATACCAATCGACACCTGGGAACATTGAAAGCATAAATGTTATATGAAACATATATACAGCTTATAATGACAGTTTTGAAAATAGGGTAAAAAATAAAAAAATCATTACTTTTTAATGAAGCCTCGTTCAAATTTCGGAAAGTCTTTGGAATCAAGATCAAAGCCATTTATCTTTTCTGAGTGTAAAAAGATATTTTTTTTGTGGACAAATAACACATTTAATATAATTACAAAAAATTGTCAATTTAATTGTTTTTTTAATTAATATTAATGTTTATAAAACTAGGGACTGTATGGAAATAACACTAACTTCATAACTTTTAAAGCATTTTTTGTTTCATTGTTTATTTCACATACGAGATTTAGAGTTCATTCAGAATATTGACGACATTTGTACATGATAAGTAATTTTTTATTTTCAGTATGTTGGTGAATATTATTCCGAGAACGACTGGTTCACTTTCAAGACGTACAGTGCAGAACCTGAAACTGAAAATATCTTCGTGCGAATGTATTACTTTACAATGAGTAGTTAAAAATGTCTGAAAAATGAGGCCCAGACTATTTCTTATTAATTCCTGATCCTGTTTGAGTTGTCTGTGCTATTTACTTACGAAAGTGAATCTAATAATTTTGAAGTCTTCGTTAATAGAATATTAAAAAATTAAATACTAAGAACAATAAAATACAGTAAAAATACATTGCTTATTACAGAAAAATACTTTTTGCTCTATGCTGAAGTAAAACATTTTGAAACATTGAAAAATCACGAAAGTAGTGTTGAACATTTATACGTTATTACATGAAATGGAATGAGTGTGAAAAAATAATGTATGGGGTATTATTATTGAATATTCCTTATTACTCACGGAACTCAGACACAGATATTTAAATGTACGGATGAAAACATTTTAGAAATATGGATAAGAATTTTTTCAAGATACATTTCAACAGAATTAGAGTTCAGGTTACTTATTTCAAGTTATTTCCGTCTAATCTCAAAGACTGGAAATTCTTTATTTCATTCCAGAGAACTGTTTCCTAAGTGTATAGGGCTTCACAAACATCTGCGCCCATCAACACAGAATTTCTACACTTTAATATAGGAAATTTGTCTTTCTGGAGGCAAATAATCTCTTTGGCGTCATGCAGTACTATTTTAGAAAACTCTTATACTCTTTGAGATAGCTGTAAGCGAGTCTTTCTTGGAAAAGTTCGATTACAGCTGCAGATTAAACATATGACAAACTCCTTACAGATTCTGCGAGTGTTTGATGTGTAGAAAAATAAACATTTAAAGTCCAGTAAAGTATTTTTGAGGCAGGATAAGTTCTGAAGCTTTCGGAATTAAAAATAAGACAATTTTTACTTGGAAGGCATAAGTGGATAAACTTTGTTTATGAAAGAAAATCGGCATTTTAACAAAATTATACCAACTATAAAAAAAATTAATATTTAACCATTCCACAGATAATAAGTATCTCGCTAAACACTATGAAATCTAGGTTAATCTTGTAGTATTCTTTAATTCTTATTCTATATTACCATCAAAATGAAAGTATTCTTACAAGGCTTGAAATTACTTTAATTTATGTAGATATATATATATATATATATATATATACAGAGAGAGAGAGGCAGAGAGAGAGAGAGATAAAGCAATGAATTTATCATTAAAAAACATAAAAGTAAGAGAACAATTAAAATCTAAAATCAACATATATATATGCATGTGTGTGTGTAAAATCATCTCGGCGTATGCTTTAAAGTCTAATTTTTCAAATAAGTATAAACAGTCTACTGGTGAAACTTCTATAGTCTAATTGCAGGTCATACATACTAAAATGTTAGAAAAAGCGGAAGTTCCCAGAAACGCTGAGTTGAATGAAGTTTGTATGAGCATAGCAGTTGAGGCGGAAATAAAAGAGTGTGATACAGATTTCATGAGTTTTATGCTAGCTGAGGCTCTGGAACGTTTCCCACTCTACCGAACTTTGCAAGACGAAAGCGACAGGTGCAATTAACAAGCCCACATTTGGTTGGTAGTTTTATTTTAGTGAAAAAGTGTAAGTTAAAATGGGTGAAATAAATTATATTGTACACACATACATAACGTTCAATTTTTACCTATATTCAGAATTCGTGTTGATCTTGAAAGCTGAATGAATCTTTTACATAATCTACTATCGATATTTTTGCTTAGTATCCGTCTTAATCCACACAACTGTATCAACAAGTCACTTGTCAAAAGAATTCGTCTGTGAAGAATTGAGTTGGTAGCTTTCGACATGAGGTTTTAATTGCAGTTTTCACAGATTTAGCTTAACAAGGATTCACATCTTCGTCAGACCTAAATTGTTAGTCCTTCATTTATATTAAGAAATGAAAGTTTGTGATAGGTGCGAGATTGGGTACAAAAATTTGTTTTTGTTTCAAAATCATCTCCATGTAAATTACCATCTTTTTTCAGTTCTCAATAAACCCATGACATATAGCGAGGTGTAGGACATTAGATACATATGTAGTTTTAAGTAATGGCAATCGAGACATAATTTTGTTTTACCAAACCTCACACAACTGGGCGCTTGAGTCTGTACTTATTTATACTGACTCTCGTATACTCGACACACTCATGGTCAATAAAACTAGCGCAAGACGAAAGATGCGATGTATACAAGAGAAATTTGATATGCATAAAAATACATATATTTGCTACAAAATACTTCAAAATTAGACAGCAAAGTTTTTAGGAAAGTAGTTAATGGATTTATATTAGACCTGTAGAATAAAGCATTCCCATGCAAAAAGATACAATATAAGCCAATAATATATGTATTATGACGTATTTCTCGTATTATATGTACTTGTATTACATATATTAGTATTTTGATGATATATTTTATACAATTAGCTCCTTTTGTTAAAAAATGACGAATATTTAATAAATATATTGTAATCAATAACATTTGTACTGTGTGTAAACTGTCACAATACAGAATTGACATTAGTTAAGGATGCAAATTGCGCAAACATAAAAATTCAATATACAAGATAGATAAAAAATATTCGCCAGAATACATAAACGTATTAAAGTGAAAATGATTATTTTCACTATTTATTTTTCTTCACAATATCTGTAATATTTAAAGACCTGTGATTGAAATATGATTATGCAGTATTAACAGGATAACAGTATATTGAAATTACAGTGAAGCGTGAACCACATTTATTATAGATTATAGAATTTTATATAAAATATAGTAGTATTCGGAGGCTAAAATAAATAAAACCATGAGCAACAGAAAATTCAAGGAAGACTGACTTCGAAGTTGGAAAGTATAGCATGGAAAATTTGCGACGAAAATTCTCGAATTTTTCTTCATTAATCTCGGAGACTTTTTGGTTATTTGATTTGCATACATTTATATTTTTTTCAACCGAAATTACACGTTATTAGGTAAAATAGATGAAGATAAGAAGTGTAGGGAACTGAATTAAGGATAGTGATATAAAATTGAAATAGAAATTAAAGGAAAGGGAGGGGAGACAAAGGATAATGACTAGCTGATAGTTGCTTTAGATTGGAGTGAATCATCGTAATTAATCATTTATTCCGATGCAAATGACCAATTATCTGAATAATTGAAATATAATTTGCTATAATTGAGAAGTGCTTGAATCGGAATGAATGATTTAGTAAACTAAGACCTTACTATTTGAGCATAACTAGATTTAACTCAATTAAGAAGGATTCGAAAGAGATAATCAAATTTGCATAATCTCTGATAGTTAATAATGTGTATTGTCTTTCAATTATGAATCATCTATTGGAGTTTAGGGCTAGTTGATTGCTTAGTTAGACTCAAAGTGGCTAATGGAAGACCGTCCTCCAATTCCGTATTCTGCCAACATTTATTACAGTCTATTTAAAGTCAATAGATGCTAAATCTTAATTGAAAATACGTAAGAACAAGATAAATACTTTATTTATCACTAGAAGCATAGATAAGATCACTCTATTTGGAATCCCGTGTAATTCGCCAAGCCTAGATTATGATTTTTCATTGATCTCTTAGCTTACGAAATCATTAAATCTGATTCCAAAAATTCGCATAAACACTAGCTTAATATCTTAATACTTAGACTAAGAATCACTTCAAACTAAAAGATTAATTTCTGTGTTTCAATCAAATTTACTAATAGATATCAGTTTGACAATAATTTACTATATATCTCTTAATTTCCCTTTCAATTCCTTTTCATTTATATATATTCATATCAATTCACTTAACTTTATTTATATTTGCTTATAATTTACCTAATGAGGTTTCATTTGGGCTTCGAAGAAATTGTAATGTTTTGCAATTCAAATTACTATAAAGTCCCCGAGATTAATGAAGAGAAAATCGCGAATAACCCAAAGTATTAGCTTTAGAGTTAAATAATGAAGGCAATACGTCTCAAACAATATTGTTCAAATTTATCTCCATCAACTTTCTTCTAAATGTCTTGCACTAAAAAAAAATGTCCTTGATCGGGACCAGCCTCTTTAGGGCATAAGTCACGATCTAATACTGACATCTACTTTAATTACAGTAATCGTGTGAAAATTTAATACTTTGAAGTTGCAATAAATTTTGCAAATTAACTTTTGAAATGTTTATTGAGGTTAAACAACGAGATAGGCACCTCTTGCAGCCCCGTTTTGCGAAGGAGAGAATTTGTGATGAAAGATATTTATAAACACTTTTTTTTCTCATTTAACCGGGCTTTCTCTTTTTTTACACATTTCATGAACTTAAGTTTAACTCCCAAACCCATTATCTCTAACAATCTCTCGCGACTCTTGTTACAAACTTCACTTTAGCTGAAAAAACTATAAACTGGATTGCCTCTTCCTTTTTTCGTGGAATGAAGGAATACTGGCTAATTTTGTTCAAGGGTCTGCTTGTGACCGCTTCCATGTGATAGTATCTATGTGTAAGATGATACCAATAATTATATAACCATAAGCAAACATTTATAATGAGCTATGTTTCACTAATTTGAAATTGGGTTATTTTGCAAAGAGATCATATTTATTTGTTAATGAACTTGCGGCGACCACACTTAACAAGTTCGTTTGTGGTCCCCCTTACATACGGACAAGATCCTCATTAAAGACATCTGGACTCGTGAGAAAAAGAAAACAACAATTACGTTTCTCATGAACTTTGACCTAATAGAGTCCAATTCTCCTGGGAACCGAGAGCACCCACAGGTCAGGTGTCCAGTTTAGCAGGTGACAATCTTGCCCCGGTTGGAATGCTATTTACCAATAACTATTTTATCACCTTCAGTTATCCAATCAAAACAAAGGAATATGCCCCATGGTTTTAGAAGAAACGTGGTCACTTCCATTAGACCTAAAACTTCCAAAGAGAGGAGACATTCAGAGTTCTACAAAACGTTCCTGTAGAACAGAGGTTCCTAAACTTTTTTCTCTCGAGGACCACTTTCAAAGTCTTACTATTTTCGGTAGACCCCCCTGCTGCTACATTTCTACTGTATTCCCAAAACTCCGAAAAAATATCACCCTAAATTAGGGGTGTTAAGAAAAAAGTCTTCTTCTCAAATCTCACTCAAATCTTCCCTCTTCTGATTTAGAACGCTGTATTTTCAGTGCCACCTGTAGGAGACATTGGATCAATGGCTATCAAAATCTCTTGCTTTTAAACTATAATTACAGCATATATTTCATTTCCGAATTATGTTCTTTAATTGCTAATTGAATTCATCAAATGTGGATACTTAAGGGATACAGGAAAGAATCTGTAACTGCCATAAAATAAAATGAAACAACTCTTAGTTATTACTGTAATTATGTTTAAATTAAAATTTCCCAGAATTCGAATGTATTGGGCATAAGAAACTAGAACTCCCATACTCACAGCCAACATTTCTTGGAAATCACGAGGTTTCAATAAAAAACAACTTAAAATTGAGAAACTTTTTAACAGCATACGATGAAGAGGGAGAAAAAACGAATGATAAATTTTGGAAAGTAAGGGTCCTTTTCCAAATTAATATGATGATATCTCTTTGTTCTGATATCTCCTCCAAGATACACTTAATTTTTCTAGAATAAAAATTAAAATAATTTTTTTATATTCCTCATTACTTTTTCGTGTATTTAGAACCAATTGATACAAATGATTTTAAAATTTATGGTTCAAAGTTGGCCTTGGGTTTAAGGAGGTTAAGATCGAGAACAAAGTAACAGGCAAGAAATTTTAATTACATACACTTCAAAAATGTGTTTTTAATAATGAAGTGAAACATATTTCACAATCCTTTTCCTTAAATGACATATAAGTGTGAACCTTCAAATTGTGTGAGGAAAAATTATGAGACATCAAAGTTTTAATCATACAACACTTTCTATTAAGATGGGGAGAAGGAGATTTATCAGACATGAAAAGATATATAAATAAATAATAACTAAAGTTTGGATCTGCTACAAATATCACAGGTTCCCCTTTCCTGGCAGAGGATTTTTCAGCATTGCTCACTCCTAAATGCAAATATGGAAAACAACTTTCTTTGTATTATTTTTTTTAGGTTGCTGAAACACACATGAAGAAGGATACACGGATTAACTACAAATGAACAATCATGATATTAGGGTAGACAAATAAATATTGTTAAGAATTAACATTTTTAATCAATTGAAGAGAAAGTTATACAGTGCAGAAAATTATACAGTGAAAGTTATTTTATCAATAAACAATCAGTCTGTTCCTAACATACTCCAACTTCAACAAAGGCCCTCATATGAGTCTGTGGTTCAAAGTTTTATATTTTATTACTATTTTTATTTTACCAAACCAATCGAGTTCGAGCCTTCAGAAAATTCATATATGAGGGTTCGAATCGTTGTCTCTTCATTGACTTCTCTGAGTGCACTTCGAAAGCTCAGTACTCAACGCAGGTCTTTTTCAGAATGTCACATTAATAATTTTGATTTATTTACCACCGTAAACCTAACTAACACACAATCTCGTATTAAGCATTTCGCTATTTATATAGATATTGCCTAAATTCAATTCATTGCACATAAATAAATATAATCTAATCTACATAAGTAATCCTATTTCATTTAATAGATTCAATGCAAATATCATCACATAAAAGACCTTAAGTTTTAGTGCAAGAGAAAAATATAAAAAAGCCTGCTGTATACTACCCATTTGAGGATTTATAGTTTGTAGCCAATCAGGTCCTTTCGAATTGTAGAAATTTTCTTTTATTTTACCCTTTGCGAAGCTTCCGGTGTAGAATTGTTAGACATGTGACCCCGTATGGGGTGTCAAGACGAAAAAATTATTTCAGAAAGAATTTAGTGTGACGAGTTCAACCGAAAAATTTCGGATAGGCCATAACACATCAATCAATAACTCCCGAGACTAACCCAGAGATGGCGCTCGTAGTAAACCAGTAACCAGGTCTTTCTAGAGTACGAACCTATGCTTGAAACGTGTCAAAATTTTAAGTCGATCGGACCAGAAACAGCTGAGTTATCGAGGTTGGAGTAAAGTCGTTTTGTAGTTTGTTTAAAAAATGGAAAAAACCGATGAAAGTTTTCATAAATTCTTGGAGATTTTAAATCCATATCAAAGCTCTACATCTTAACTGATTAATGGAATAAAAATAACAACCGTCGAATACATTTTCTTTCAAAATAAGAGAACTGTGGAATATGAGTTCTCAGAAGACTGTCTTATGAATTCAACTACCTATTTTAATCAACAGTTCGAGTGTCGTTTTAGCGCTCACCAAATCATTTCTCCTTGATTTATATTGATTCCAGCAGCGTTTGCTACTCGCCCTTAGAATCAGACTGTGGAATCCAATTAGATGAATGATTAACATTTTAAACAGATGTCTAAACTATCATTATTGATTGTCAAATAATTTATTTTGTCTTTTATTTACATAAAACTGGAAAAGAGAAAGGTTTATAGCAAGTTGTTGAGTATTTTCGTTTCATGAATTATTTAATTTATAAATAAGGGAATTTATTCTATTATTGCACAGGAATTTTAACAGTCTTAAATTAATTTCACTTATTAATGACTTCAAGTCGTTGTTTCATTTCATAAAATGGTTGAAATTCAGAAGATTTTAAAACAATTTAAATATAATGTGTTTGAGTTTGACATGCGGTTTCAAATACTCGATATATGTAATTAACGTTGAAAAATTTAATATGTTATTGTCAAGCATATCAAAAGTTAGGTTTTTGAATAAATTTAACAAATTCTATTAGAAGAAAATAAATAAAATAGTTTAATTTTACGGTCTTATCTTATGCTTTGAAAAATTTGGCGAGTAAGGAGATATTCAGGAGAAACGATTTTGATCTCCTTTAAAGGTTTTTCCTCTCGCATATGATACCTAACTATACAGCTTGAAGTGAATAAAATATAAATTTTCACATATCATAACTTAATAGTCGTTTGTTTGAAAAACAATGCGAAAATTAAAAGTATTTCAGTTGAATAAATGAAGACTCTTTAATCAAACTTTATTGACAACTTTCGATTATCTTTAGACAATGAGTATTATCTAGATTTTCATTCTAATAGTGCATGGTATGTTACCCTTTCGTTCGAAATTAAGTAAAGTTAAGAAACTAATCACATAACAAAAATATATGAAAACAAGGCTTAGACTGCACGCCGAATTTAGTATTTTAGTTTGCAAGTAAACATTTTAATAGCAACTTTTTGTTCACCCTTACTATATCTTTTACAGTAACTTTAAATTGATGTGACATTTAATAAAGTCAAAATTTAATGAGATATTTAATAAAGGTCAACAGTACCATCTAAATCAACCATCTTGCATTTCTAAGTCAAAATTTCCCATCAATTTTCACTAAATGTACCTTGCAAAGCACCTATACTAAAGATTTCATAGTTGCTAATGAATTATAAGGTTCGAAGAACTCAAAAACATCGAAAATACCTTTGTTTTAGAACAATTATCTTTATCTAATTGGATTATGTGGTTTAATTTTAATTTATTTATTGTTTAGTTTAAAATTATTCTTTATATTGTTCTTGTGGTGTCATCTCAAATTTAAGGAAATAAAATTTTTAAAATGTCAGCCCATATCATGGACCAAACTTAACAATATATAGAAGTAAATCCAAAACATTGTTCATAATAAGATTATTTATCAAGTGGTCTTCAATACAACTAAACTTATGATTATTGTAACCATGTTTCTTCAAAATTATTAACTATATTAAAGATAACAAGACATCTATTTCTACTAGAAGATCGTTGAACCTAAGTGAAATTTTCTGTCCTTTTTATTAGCATACATATCATAGTTTTAAGCCTATTATTTACATGGGATCAGGTTGTTCATCATTTGCGTCAAAGCCACTGTGATGGTTAGTGGTCATGATTGTTGAAAGTTATGGTCATATTAATATCATTGAATAAGGAAAGAGCCGATAATAATGATAGTATTCCTTGTTTGATTGGAGTGAGACTAGTGTTTTCAGTAAATCTTTAGATTTCAGACTGATTCACAGAAAAATCCATTGTGTCACTTTAAATTTTGGAGGCTAAATTCCCACTATAGCTATGACGGATCATATGCTTCCCAACGTTTAATGAGCATTTCCATGCTCATGTGTTCTATAACAATAAATAACTCCGAGACTAACATTGAAAACAACATTTTTGCAAATTTTTTATTCATCAACATAACACCTTTATCACCTTTAGGGTGATACAATCGTTCCACCTTTTCAAATCTTTCCCAATTTTTTTTTTTTTCCGCAAGAAATCTTTTTTTGCGAGAAAGGATAAACAGCTTTCTGAATCATCGACTCGTTGTGCTTTTGTTCCATCGAAAGCAATCGCGGCACCCACTTGGAAAACCTTTTCATGCTCAATTTTCATGAAGGATAGTAAATACACTTCCATATGATATCTGTGTCATCTCAGCAATCTCACGGAGCTTCACTTTACGATCTTTCATTATAATTTTTCCATCACTCACATTTTCCGGTGTAACGGCTCTAATTCGCTACCTGAGCGTTCCGCTCATGTGTCGGTACGACCACGTTTAAATCGAGCAAACCACCGACACCGTAGTTGCTTTTGATGGACAGAGTCCGTAACATTTTTCATCCATTTTGCTTGCACGGTGTTTTA
>BMAW01047884.1:42893-72353 GCA_019974015.1 Nephila pilipes
TGTTTTTACCCATTAAAAAACAATGTTTTATCAGAACACGAAACTCGTTTTTTTTCCATTTTTTAAACAAACTACAAAACGACTTTACTCCAACCTCGATAACTCAGCTGTTTCTGGTCCGATTGACTTAAAATTTTGACACGTTTCAAGCAAAGGTTTGTACTCTAGAAAGACTTGGTTACTGGTTTACTACGAGCGCCATCTCTGGGTTAGTCTTGGGAGTTATTGATTGATGTGTTAGAAGCTAAGAAAGTAGGAACAGGATCAGTATTTGTCCTTCCCACACGGACTAGGCTTAAAATAGTGAAGTCCATTTCCAATATCCCTCATGTTGCTTCTAAGTGCAACCTTAATAAGAAATCTATCATTTTGACTGGCTTGAGTTTTCCATGAAAAAGGATTTTTTCTGAAAGTGGGTAGTTAGATTTCACATCAGTCCTCTTGCATGGTTTTCCGAAGTCCGGTAGTGCATACGAAAAATTAGTTTATAAAGGCATACTTTAGAGAATCAAATACACAAAACCTCAAATGAAATACGTAAAAAGATTTAACATGTATTTTCAAAATGATAGTTGCTTTTTACAGTTTTTCCCTCTTTCATTCTCGTACGGGGAATAGATGATAATGAAGTGTAAATCAAAGTTTGTTCAAATACAGTTTCACTTCGAAAGCGTCTTTCGCATATAAAATTGAAATTTCTAGATAAAATATTGCTTCTTAAAAATTTTCTTTTCATAAAACTTAAAATTTACTTTAGCAATACTTAAGTTTTATTTGTTTCAACTTTCCACCAAAGCAAAATCCTATGCCAATCATGAATTCCTTAGAAAGCTTTGTTTAAATTGATCTAATCATTATTCCTGATTAATTTCTTCAACACATGTGTGGAAACTTGCTCTATTTCATCTGCCCCTATTTAAATAGTTAAATTCAGCAGTTGTCAAGTTAATCACCCATTCATCTAGAAAATTTTCATATCTCGTTTTTGTAGTTAATTTTTTTTCGTTTCTTAATGTGTGTATTTTGAAAAAAAAAAAGCTTGTGGACAATTTAATTGATTATTTTCCTAACAAGCGTTTGTTTTTTAAAAAATTTAATTTACAGTTTTACTAATTTCAATGCCGTTTAGAATTGGAGGAATTTCAATCAGAACGGAGACTCAGTCTGTTTTATTGGGTCTAAATATAGAATAGTTTCAAAGTAGGATCTTTCAAGTTTTCCTTTTATAAAATTGCACTCAATCGCTATTTTTTAGGTCAAAGTACTATGAATGTGTGCCTGAGAAGGAACAGTGGAACTCTGGTGTACCTCGTCGCAAATTTGTGGCCTGCTTTGTTTTCGTCTAGTTGTGGGTTCAAGTTCTGATGCCACTAAAGACCCGCCGTGTAGCGGGATTAATATACTTTAAATCTGTGGAGGTTCCAAAATCTTTCCTAGGAAAAGTATGAAAGATTGCAGAGAGAGGTTTCATTTTAGCTGTCGTCCTTGTTACTTGTTAGAGGTTTAACATTACGAAGTGCTTCGCCAATTGCCATCGTGTTGTTTCTAAGTGGGACATCAATAAGACAATCAATGAATCATTTTGAAGATACCTCAAAGCATTTACAGTGTTATTCAATTTATTGGTATGTTTTGTTTTTCACTGAAAGTGCATTTATTCTTCCCTCTGCATTTAAGAAGCAATTTTTTAAATAAAAGTGTCATTTTGACTTCTAATTCATCGACTCCCAAGCTTTTATTGCCCATGTTTACTCAGGTGGCGTTATACATTTCTCTTCGCCCCTACACCAGATCTCATATAAAGCCCCCCCCCCTTTATTTGTTTTACCCGTTACAGATTATGAAAACCTGTTTAAAAAAGATGTATGTTGAAATAAATTAAATAGGCTATTTTTTAATAACACCTTCCTAAAAATATTTTTTAAATGAGCTAACGAATTTATACATGTACAACAAAAAGTAATGGAACATTTTCCAGCTCTCTTTTAAATTACAAACGTCACTTGACCGTGGTACAAAATTACGAGGTCCATCGCCAATAGCCCTCTAGTTGTTTCTAGTGCGACGTTAATAAAAGCTAAACTAAACTTTAACTTACAAAGTTGTTAAAATTTAGGCTCAAGAGAGAATGAATATAATCTCAAATTCAGAGCCTGTGCAATTGGCTTCTTTATTAGATTGTTATGTAAGAGCATGGGGAGTATGAGGAGGGAAAGCTGATTCTCCCTCTTTCATAGAATAATTTATTGACAGACAGGCCAGTAATACAACGGACAATATTAGTAAATAAATATTTTCCAGCTTCTTAGTATTTAATAATATGTTGTTGTTCTGAGAAAATGTGGTCAGCAGAAATATTTAGGCACAAGTCAAAAGACATATGCTTGCATTTTAATACATTATGGCTTTATCATCAATTTTAACTTGTTTGAGATATACTTTTTATAAGAAATAAACAGCGCATCATAAAAAAATAATTATTCGATGGAGACAAAAATTGGACTATAGGAAAATGATGTACAGAATAGGAAGTGATCGAAATTTCAGAAAAAAATGAATATTTCATTTCAGAGTTTCGTAGTAACAAAGTAACGAGCTCAATAAGATATTGACCCACCTCTAGCCTGGATGCAAGAGGCCACGTGACGTGGCATAGAGTGATAACTCTCCCTGATGGTCTCCTGCGGTATTTCTTGCCAATTTTGCTCCAATTGTCGAACTAGGTCATAAGCATTCCCTGGTAGATGCAGTCGGCTTCCCATAATATCCTAGACAAACTCGATTATAGAGAGATTTGGCTGTCCAAGGAAGTGTTTGACAAGCAGTAAAACAGTTCATAGCAACACGTGCCCTTATTTGGTCTCGCAATGGTACGTCGACGTACCGCAGTGCTGAAAGTGTGCCTCTAATGAAGACCAAAGGGGTCCGGTGATCAAGGAAAATGGCACCCCTGACTATAACTTCTGTTTGAGGACCTGTGAGGCATGAATAGTGAAAGTAGGATCGGCATTATTCCATCGGAGTCACCAGATAGGCCTTCGATGATCGTTAGGACACAGTTGAAGCGGGATTCGTCGCTAAACACTATACGTACCCAATCAGCATCATTGCAATCTGACCGAGCTACGTAACACTGTAATATGGTTCGACATTGAGTAGGCGTGAGTGACACGGGGCGTAGCGGTCGGTACGAGCGTAAAATTCACTCTATCAGCCGCCTGTAAATGGCCATGGTGGACACTCTTGTGCGGGTTGGATGTCTGATGGTTGATAACGATGAACCAGGCACTGTGACAGCTGATCTGACAGTCACTCTGTCTTCCCTATCTGTTGTGGCCCTAGGTTATCCTCTACCATCATGACGCTGAAATCTGTCATTGTCCACCCATTCTAGCTAACCTCTTCTTTTCGGGGCATCGCTTTAACTCAAAGGACGAGCGATTCTCCGTTTTGCCCAACCTGCCGCTTTCATTATAATCATGCGACCTCCTTCAAACTGTAACAGTTGCCCGTAATGAGCTCGAATCCAGTGGTGAGTCATTTTTTTCAGTCGTTGAAAGGCATCCTAAATCTTATTGCAACAAAAAATTTGGCAACCAGATTGATTATCGCTTCTTATATAAAAATGATGAGTGCACAGTTCTGATACTCTGTAGCTCCCGCTATTCATTCATTGGTCATCAAATTTTAATCATTTGCACGTTCGGTCTAAATGTCTTTGCATACGAAATTTTATTACAATCGAGCGACTCTTTCTTATTGCATCGATTTTTTTTTTTATTTATTTATTTGTTATGGAGTGTATTTACATTGATAAGATATATTTAATAGTTTATGTCCGACTTTCCTTTTAATATCCGAACAGAATGTCAACTACTAATATTATTATGTACATTAAAAATTTATTGTTTTTTAAGCAATTATTTCAAATATTTTATTAATATTTGAAATAATTGTTTTTTATTGCAGAATCTCCAGTTTTAATTCTTCTTTTGTTAACAGCTCACCTATTATGTATTTTATAATATTTTGCTTGCGAAATTTTTTACTGCATTAAGAATTTGAGGAAGTTATTTTTTTTATAGTAATTGTTTCTGCAGAATGTGTGACTCGGAAGAATGTTTACTTTACTTTAATTATTATTTGCTTTGATTAATTCTAATTTTTCGAAAACTTAACAGAAAGAAAATTGAAGCAAATGTTAGCTCGTGTTAAAATGAAATTAGCAAAGATAATTTTCTTTTTGAATAAATCAATTTAACTTTTCCAAAATCTTTTATTCTTTTTTTACCTGGATGGCTACCAATTCAGTTTTATTTCCACGTATGTTATGACGCAAAATTTTAAGAATAATAAATAAAAATTAATTTCCTATATCGATTATTTTTGGTAATAATTAAAATACTACGATACCCCGGAGTAATAATTAAAAATCTGTGATACCCTGGAATGATAATTAAAACATTATGATACTGTGGATTACTTCAATCTACCTCTTCCTGAAACCAAATAAATTAACACTAATATCTTTTATTTATTACATTATGTATATAGAGTGTATTGTACATAAATATCTTGATTATTTGTTATAGTCGTTGTTATAATTTTACTATACCACCTGGGGATTACATTGGATACAGTTCGTGTTCCGAGCTCAAAATTAATGCACGGGACATTTTGTACCCAATCCCTTGAAAACAAGCACTTGAGCACTTCTCTCGAGCATCGATTCGTCTGCAAATTAGCCGGTGCAATATTTTCATACTTAAATACACGAAGCATATCTTTCCAAAGCCAAACAACTCGGGAGGCGAACATTATTTGAATTCGAAGGAAAGGACTCTCTAATGCGTCTGTCATTACCGCTTTTCAAGTTCATTCACTGCCGCTAAAATCAGACTGCTTGTATGCATACCATGCGCTGATAGGCCCTCTTAGAATCCTTAAGATCAAAGCTGGGATTTATGGAATATATTTAGTTTGTAATGAGCATATTTAATGAATGTAAAATTTAAATAATGATTTTCTTTTAAGTATTCTGAAGTGTTTAATATGTATAAAGTAAATATTAATAAAATTAAATTAAAAATAAAAATTGAAATTGTTTTTGCTAATTTTATTTTAATATGTATTAACGTTTTTTTCTGTTTAGTTCTCGAAAAAGTACAGCTTTAAAAATAAATATTAATCAGCGTAAAGTAAGCATATTTCCAAACAACCAGGCTCCACAAAAGCAATTACCCTCAAGAAAAGAAAATATATTCTTCAAATTCTAAATGCATTATTATTTTCAAAAGCAAAACATTATTGAGTACAAAAACAAGGCCAATGTTAACAAAAAAATCAAATGATTCTGCCATAAAAATCAATTGCTAAATTAAACATCAATGTAAGAACAAAAGATAAACTATAAATGTAAAAAATAATATGTTCGGATATTAAAATAAAAACAACCAATAAAGTATTAAAATAAATATATCTTAACAACGTAAATATACCTATTGCAAACTAAATCTAATCATTATAATCATAGTGCATTATAATGTCAGTGTTTCGAGGAAACTTGATGCATCTTTTATTTTACGTCCATGCATTTTTATTTTGGCGCACTTTTCTCAAAAAAACAACTTTTAGCGAATGCTAATTATACATTGTCAGGTTTTAAAGGTAGAAACGTAGCACTCGCGAAAAAAAATTAATGTTGTCTCTAGATTTCGAAATTAATTCAATTAAATAATGCGAGTATATAACTAATTCCTTAACTTTTCTCAGTCATCAAAATATTCAACTAATGTAAGTTCAATTAGAAGCATGCTGTGTATTTGTAAACAAGAGACAATTTTAAATATCCTATATATGACGCTTTTCCAGGTTTTGACAATCAAATTCTGACGAAAAATTAAATTAGAAATGCGTGAGCATGAAACATTGAGATGAAGCAGGTATTGAATGAAACTGCTGGCTGCTCTATTTCGGCTAGAAAACTAGACTGTCATAAGTTTATAGTACTTAGTCTTTGTGTGCTGCGAGCTGAGCACAAGATTCTAGTGAAATATATGTTGTATTAATTATTTTCTATTATCTCAGTGATGAATAAATGTAATATAAACCCAGTACTTTTTTTATTCCAATAACATTAATAAACCTACATTTTGATGTTTGCAATTTCCCATTATTGTTTGAAGGACAGGATAATTGTAAAGATCGTTTTCCCATTATTTCCTGAAAATTTTAATAGACAATTTGATGTGTGACATTTTTTTAATTTATGTATAATAACTTATAGTGCGTCTTAACGAAATTTAAATACTAAATTCGTTCTGGCGGGAAATGATCAGTTCGCCATAAGGTATAGACTAATCACAGCAATTTTACATGTTGTAATCAGATCAAAAGAAGCAAGTCATAGGTTCGTCAAGTCATAGGTTCAAGCCTTGAAGCCCCAAAATACCCACTGTATAGCCAAGGCTGATGCAGTTTGAATCTGTTGACGCCTGAAATCCTCCCGTTGGCGTGGTGTGAAATTTTAGAAAGGTAGGTGGCAGCTCAGGTGTCGTCCTCATCACTTAGCCGAGGTTCAGAAAGACGAGGCCAGTCACCAATAACTCTCGTGTTGCTTCTAATGCCACGTTAATAAAACCAACCCGACAAATCCTCAATTTTCCATTACGCGTACCTCTGACTAACTTGGTTTCTTTCCACGCAATCATCCCACTGAACCCTCCTTGTATCTATGTTAATTTTCTCATTCAGTACAGAATGCGAAAACTTCTCCATAAAAGCACTTGTTGATTTAAACTAAATGATTGAAAACAACTGTCATGGTTACTAAACCTTAAAAAAAAACAATAATTAAAATTTTCATTAAGAAGAATTTTTAAACAAGCAGATAACGATTCGTATGAGTATTGTCAGTTATGATATTGATCTCCCAAGCACAAAAAATCTGCGATGAAAGAGGGTTAGCACCCTCTGACCCTACTATACTTACATAAAAAGTAAATACAGAAGAAAATTTAGTTCATTTTGGATTTCTTAGAGATAGGTTCTCTTTTAGCACAATTTTTTCATAATTTTGCATTTTAATACACAGGTATCCATACATTTCTCATTAATATTATTTCTTTCTTACAATTTTTGTGAAAATTTGTTTGCTTGTTTCAAAATTAAGAAAAAACTTCGTTATGAAGGAAAAAAAACCCATATAATTCTATGTGCACCTTTTTTGGAGAAATTTTCATAATCTCTAAAGGGTGAGACAAATGGGGGGAAAGGGCACCTGGAGGATTTAATGTCGGGAGAGCAGGGAAATGTATTGAGTCCCCTGGCAGTAATCTGACTGTAAAACGTCTGGAAAGACTGGAATATTAAGCATAAATTGAATGTTTTTTGTCTATTCTCTATGAAAATCCATTCCATTGATCGCATCTCATCAAAATTTTTAGGGAGTTTCCCCGATGCATGGAAGGAACCGTACAAAAATTAATAAGTCATTTTTGGTGATTTTTTTTTTCAAAAGACCCTTTCTCCACCATCAACAGATGGCAGCTATATAGCTAATTTCGATTTAATTAAAAACTTTTTTCTGCACTCATTTCTTGAAATTAAATTTTATATCTTATCAACTATCTCAGTAATAATTACAAGAGTTTTCTTAATTAATAATTAGAAGTGATAATTTTGTACACTTTAGAGAATTTGCTTTCGAACGAAGAATTGTAAAACGCATTGTTGTAGCGTGGAATATGTTATTTAATTGTACTGTTTCTTGAGAATCTTTGAAAATATCGCTAAAAAGCATCAATTTTGGATTTTAAAAATTTTTTAGAATCCTTTCATCCAGAAATATTTCGATCAAAATGAATAAATATTCATACGGCAAATGAAAATAATATTTGATTAATTAAAAAGAACAAAAGATAGATATTAAATAAGTGCGATATATTACAAATTTTTAACCACATAATTAGAGATTTATTTTTGTTTACTCCCTTCGCTCTTGCCTAAGATTTCTATTACTCTAAGCATAGTTTTCACGCACATTACACCACTGTCGATATTATGGTTGTGATTATTTATTATTGTATTTCTATTTTCTATCGGAGATAATTATAGTTTTTCATTTGTGTTAGTTCCTCATTAGAAAATTGCGTTAAAATACTTATCAAAAATTTTGATTAATGATGTTATATATTAATTATGTATTTTTGATTAAAAGATATTATTAATCATCTCATGCTTGGTAGCTGGATTGTTTAAATGTGTGGGCCCATGTGATGATATTAAATAGATTATTCACTATACTGAATTCTTATTTCTGGGACCCTTAAAGTAACGCTTCATAATTAGTTATAGCTTATTTTTTTAAAAAAAACTTAATTTTTATTTGATAAACTCCAGAATTTTTTTGAAGAAATTGTGGAGTTTTCTGAATTAAAATTAAGTAATAATTATTAATTAATTAATTATTATTTACTAATTAATTTGTTATTAACTATTAGTAAGTAATATTAATTAAGTTTTCTTTTTCTTTTTAAATTATGAAAGCTTTAAAAGACTTATTTAGCTAATGAATTACAGTTTTTAAATTAAATATTTCACTTTTGCTATTTTATTAAAAAAAGCATTTTTTATTTGTGTCTAATTTGCTATTCACTTGCATTTACTTAAAATCTTATTAGAAAATAGTCCTCATTAAAGGAAATGAATCTTTTCTAGATTATTATATTTATTTCATCCATATGGTGAACAGGGTTTAGTACAGGATTCAGCTAGTAGAGTATAAAATTGTTCAAAATAAAAAAAACTGAATGAAAAGCAAACTTCATAATATTACAGACTTTAATTTTCTCACAATTTCTTAAGTGAATAACAAGTTAAAGGTTTTGCAATATCTTATGATTAAACTGTAAATTTATAACAAGATTATCGAGTTATTGAATCATACTGATTTTAAAAGTTATAACTTTAATGATTGTTTTGAATTATGTCATCATTTTTGGACAGTTTAATTTTGTGTGATAAGGATATTTACTTATCTTTTTCTAATTCAATTTATTTGCAAACATTATAGTTTCTATGAATATAAATTCTTACTTTTAATCTGATATATAATTTTCAATATTTGACTCTAATATTCATAAATGCTAAATTCAGTTTTAAAGTGTGCAAAATTTCTAATGTTAGATTCTTTTTTGTTTGATTTCACTTTTACATTTTTTTTTGTATAATTCGATTGATTGGCTCAAATTGCGATTATCTAGATTCTGGCTTTCAGAAACGTTTTCTTTACAGGTTCAGTTTTCTGAGCACAGAAAATCTTTAGATATTGTGTAATGCACTTTTCTCGTTTTTGTATCAATACCTTTCCAAATCCTGATTAGTTCTTGTATGGATGAATAGAATAGTGCTGGGACATACTACAGAAATCTATTTACAAACGCCTTTGTGTCTAAACAGAACATTGAGAGCATTATCCACTTATGGAAAGAAATCCAATCCAAGATAAGAATCGTTTTCTGTTTTTACTGCTGCACAAAAGTTATTTTCCTTGTCCACTTAGAGTATTAGATGTATCCTCATCTCGGGAAGTTTAGTTACAGAAACTATATAAGACTTGGAATGAGATATTCGTTACTTGCCCAAACACTAATCTTGGCGACTTTTCTATACGAATTGCTTAAAATAGAGAGTTACTCATCATAATAAACTGAAATATGATTCATCCATTTCGATTTCAGTTACGAAGTGAAATGAATAGGTTTGATAGAGTTAGAATTCAGTGTTTGGTAGATGATACTGATTGTTGCATAACAACTACACTTAGGTAGCAGACCAAAGTTGATTGAAGATTTTGAGTAAAGATCGTTTCTGGCGCTTGTCATTATGTATGAATGCTCCACCATTCCATTCGAGGCCGTAACCTTAGTTTTGACTCCAACCCAAAAGATTTGGATAGAATGAATTTAAATTGTTACTATATTTTAGACACGTTTGAGTAATGAATTAATAAGTTGGGTGAGTCAATAAATTGACTTAAAAATTATCTAATGTTCTCTTCATTTATTTGCGAAATTAGTAATTATTTATGTATTATTAATAATGATGACTGAAGTAAATGAAATGGAGAATGCGAAGATTTAGTAGAAATTTCATGCTTCTGTTATTAATTATAGGATGTAATGGCTTTGCAGAATTTTGTTAAAAAAAAGGGAGTTGGATAATTAAAGTGATATTGTTAAAAATGCTTTGAAATAACGGCAAAAATAAATTACAAATAATTTATATATCAATTATTAACTTACTAGAAGTAACAAGATAGGTAAATATATAAATACAAATTTAATCTCCCTCCTCTGAGTAAGTGTAAGATACACGTTAAATGTATGGTTTTATTTCACGATAAAGCAAGGAATTATTATATTTCCCGGAAAAATCGAAATATAGAAGTTCAATATATTTTCGCTAGATATTTCAAGGGTTTGACTTCGAACAGAGAAGATATATTTTATTTCGCTAATTAAATCAATATTTGAATATAATTTGAATTGCAAATTGCATTCAATAAATTTTGATAAAGATAACAATGTTATCCCGAGAAAGAGTTACATATGTTTTATTCTTTTTTTATATGACTAGTGATATGGACAATAAATTTCTAGCATAGAAGTGTGTGTTCGTTGCAATGCATAAAATGGAGAATATAATCACAACTGATATAGGTGAAATTACTGGCCGTTAAAGTTTCTGCCCCAAGAAAGCGATACACTACACGCGTGAAATTTACACGAAAAGAAGAAAATGTTATTATATGTTAATGATTAGTTTGAAAACGCATTAATGCAAAGCCGGCGCCAAGTAACGATACCTGCAATGTGTTTAAATCAAGAAAGTGTACAGCAGATTTCTCATATACAAATTAAATTTGAACGTTGTCGACTGGTGAAAAGCTGTGATTCCTGATGTAAGAAGGATAATTAACAGTAAGTTTCTGAGATTGATTGATATCGAATTGTAGAGACCACCGTGATTGCGGTTTATCGTATCACTATAACGCTGCTCGTGTGGGTCGGGATCATAACTGTCTGCTCAATATGGAATCGAGGAATTCAGGATAGTCATACGGGATGGATAGCACAGGCATGTGCGTTGGATAGCACAGGCCTGATACCACTAACAGTCTAACACATCGATCAATAACTCCCGAGACTACCCCAGAGATGGCTCTCGTAGTAAACCAGTAACCAGGTCTTTCTAGAGTACTAACCTTTGCTTGAAACGTGTCAAAATTTTAAGTCGATCGGACCAGGAAAAAGGTTTTTTGAAGTGAAGTGAAAAAGGTTTTTTCCAAGTGGGTGCCGCGATTGCTTTCGATGGAACAAAAACAGCAACGAGTCGATGATTCAGAAAGCTGTTTATCGCTATTTACTCGCAACAAAAAAGATTTCTTGCGAAAAAAAAAGAAAAAGAAAAAAGAAAAAAAAAATGGGAGGGGGGGAAAAAAAGATTTGGAAAAGCGTTGGAACGATTGTATCACCCTAAAAGGTGATTAACAAAAGGTGTTATGTTGATGAATAAAAAAAAATTTGCAAAAAAATGTTGTTTTCAATTTTAGACTCGGGAGTTATTGATAGATGTGTTAGAAGACTGACATGGCCCGCATGCCAGGAATAGATCAAACAGCCATGCCGCGAGCCATGAGTCAAGAAATGTGATCGCTTAAATGACAAGATGTATCTCCATAAAAAATTGGACTACGTCTGCCGTAGCATGGACTGTCACCTCGGTGACCATGGCTTTGGATTCCATTGAAGCACCATACAGACAGCAGCCCTTGCAATGGTGTAATCAACGACGAACCGGGACACAGCAAGAGTCTGAAGTCGTCCTTTCAGACAGAATTATGATGCGCAATGGCGTCATCTCAGAGAATGAACATGGCCAGGGTGCATTAGACATCGTCGAATTGGCCCAATACTTGAATTCTCTTGATGGTAATTTCTAATTATTCTTTTCAAAAAATGTCTTGTTTTTAGAGACGAAGTGATTATGTACTGTTTTGTTGACATCTGCTTCTGTTTAGAATTGTTTTTCTCTTCATAACATCTTTCGGGGAGAGAAACAGATCATAAAAGAGGATTCTTTGTCTGAAGAATATGGTAGATTTAACGGAACTTTCAAGTGTAGTTTTAAAATTTCCTGACGAAGCACAAAAGCAGCAACTGGCTTGGAATTACCATGATGTAGTATCATAAGGTTTCTTTTGAATATTTTTTGGTCTCTTTTCTTTCAGAGTTTTGTTAAAATCCTTCATTTTCTGATGCCATCTCGTAGATTTGGGCTTTTTATTAACTAGTAATGTAATGCTTTTCCTTAACTCCTTGGACATCCTACCCTATACACAACATTCTTTTATTCTTGCCCTAGCACACACATATGAAATATTTATAAACCAAGCCAAATAACTACATAAATTATATTATACGGTACATATAATTACATTCAGCAAAAATGTTTTATTTTCTTTCACAACATAAAAAGGCAGAATCTTTTGAAATATCTATTAATTTATCTTCTTTCGGATCATTAACATTATTGTCAAATTTTCTCGCGGCGATGGGAAGTGCAAGTGTTATGAAAAAATTTTATCTTTCCAAAATTTTACTTTGACAACCGTTGAGAAAAAAAGAGATGCTCGAAGATCTGTCCATCATTTTTTTCGATATATGTCTGAGAAAATAAACAAAGCATCAAAAGTCACGATTTCTTATAAATGAAAATATATCATTGATTAAATTGGTTTGGTGGAATTCAATGACATTTTAAAGTGATGGAATTTATTGATACATGGAACTTTTCATATTTTTTAATAATCCTCCGCAGCTTTCGATAAACTTTGCTGTGTAGTAAATTATTTAAGGTACCATGAATATTTTGATAAACTTTGAGGAAACAATGCTCACTGTAATCATTATGAGAGTATGTACCCAACCGAAAAATTGTAGAGAATTTTTGGCAAAAAGCTCTAGCACACTGAGAGCTAATATATAATTTTATAAGCAATATGGTTGCTTCCAAACAGGTTATGAATTGTGTGTCCATATTTTTACATATTTTGCATACAAGATTGCCTTCAACAGTTAATAAATTAATTTTGCTTAAAAATAAATACTTGATTACCACGCTTTGGGAGCATTAATCATCATCTAATCTAGGATAATTTTTAAATTTCTAGTTGTTTTCTTCCTCTGGTTCTTCAATAAAATACTTTTGAACCTTTCTTACATTTTTATGTATGAGTTTGTGATAACATTTTAAAGAGTAAATAAATAAAATTTGCAGGTGAAGTTATTGTCATGCGAGACGAATTCGCGACTGGCAATGTTTCAATCAAGACCTGTGTTGGAATCCTGCATCAACTGAAGACCCGTAATGTACTGAGATAGATACATGTTAAATTTTAAAGCCTTTCAAAGTATTCTCTTTTGATTGACATTGATGTGGTGAGAAGGAAACCAACTGAGGTGTCGACCTCGTCATTTGACTCAGGAAATAAATTACGAGGGATATTGGCTGTATTTAGCGGAACTCAACTTTCAGTGAACAAAAAAAGTATTCTTAAAAGTTGAGTAAACGGGTCAAGTTTGAACTTCATAAAAATCTGAGATTAGTCTGTTTATTTTATTAACAGCTCAAAATAGCTCGTTATGAATTGATAAGATCATTTTAAATTTGAAAAATATGAAATTTAGGTTCCAAATGTAATTTAATCAAATATTATATTTTCAACATATGTATTTAATTTAATTAGATTTCTATAATTTAAATAATGTAAAAAACAATAAGTTAAAGAATATTAGAAATAAATGAAAAATCTGTAATAACATTATAAAATATCACTCTCTCTTATCTGAAAACAAACACACAATATGAAAATTAATATGTCATTCACCTATTTTTTATTATATCACCTATACCTATCACCTATACCTATCACCTATCACCTATCACCTATTTTTTATTATTATTTTAAATTAATATTCATTCTATTTTTCTTGATAATCGCAAATATAATAATGTTATATAAGATAAGAATTCCCGAACATATATTTTAATTTTTTTTAAATTAAAAATATAAGTACAAAAATAACTTAACATAATTCATTAAATTATAAAATTCCAAATATTAGTTTTAGCAGTCATAGTGTTCAGAAAATGTTTATGATCATAATTACTTAAGGTAAAGATATTACATATATTTTAATAGAAGAGGTAGAAAGTTTTTATGAAATATACCAAAAGGAATAGAAAGTATATAGTAAAGTACCAATATGAATAGTAAGCCTTAACTATTATTATTACCAGAACTATATACTTAGAACTAGTTTTATAAACTAACTATTTAGGTTAAAACATCCGTTATTTTATGCTAGTATACTCATGAAAAAATAAAAAATAAAGTAAGCCCGAGGTGACGGCAAGAACTAACAAAACTGTACAAGAACTAACAAAGAAATAACAGCTTTTTTCAGAAGAGTTTCTATTATTAAAAGTATGTAATCCACTCTATATGAACTATTAAGTTACATTAACCGCTACCAGAACACATTCATATGGAAACACATAAGATCTTTAGCAAATGTCACGTAGATATTTGTTCAGGTATTCGTTCTCTTCTTTTGAAAAGCTAAATAGATATCTGTTGAAAATATTAGAAATAAATCAGAATACGTTTATAAGTAATGTTTTTATTTGCTTTTTGTTGAAAAATTTTATTCACCGTAAAATTATTTTCTTTAACAGTGTCGCTAGATTTTAAATTTTGTGTTCAAAACATTGCTACAAAAATTACATGATGGTAGATCGTTTATCACATACTTTCAAAAAGATCAATAAACATTATTTAATTATTTATAGGTATAATTGATAATATTGATAGACAAAAAATTGTAAAGAATAGATATGAAATATTTTGTTCAATATATGATAAAAAAGATATATTTAATTTTTAAGTTACATAATATCATTTGAGGAATAGTAATTTATATTTTTTTTTATTTACAGAAATGTTATTTTTTATTATTATGCCATGGAGATAATTTAGTTATTTATACATTTGAAAAAAAAATCACTAATTATAAGCAATTATATATCAGAAGAATTAAAGTAAATAATCCAATTAATTTTTAAAACCTATTTCAAGATCCGTAAATAAATTACTGATTAAACATTGGTTTCATTGCCAAAACTTCTTTTCAAATTACAGCCAAATGATGGAGCTACGAGTTATAGAATAATGAAAATTTGGTTTATGCTTTATTGTTGTATCGATTTGGAAAAATTTTAAAAGAAACAAAATCAAGAATATTTTACTTTTTTTTTTATTTAATTTTTATTTTTTGTTTTATTATTATTTTTCATTTTTGGAATAGCTTAACATCATTGCAGTATGTTAAAATTTCATGTGGCTTGGTATGTAGAATGAGTAAAAAATTATTTGTTTTATTAATAATTTATTTTTCTTGGCAATTAAATTTGTGAATACTTACTATGTGATAGATTATTTTCTAAATAAAATAAGTTAGATTTATGATTTAAATAAATCACTGTCACTTTAGCATGTTTATTATTATTATTATTATTATTTTGATTCTGATGTCCTTATCCTACTGATTATTCAATTTCACAATTTTTTTGTTGTAAAATAAATTGCCGAGATTAATGAATTGGATCTAAAAGATATGCTTAACAATGCATTTCTATACGAAGCCAGAAATAATATTTCGTACTTGACTATATATATATATATATATATATATATATATATATATATATTATTTCGGTACTTATAATTAAATATTTCTCTTACACTAAAAATGTTTTGCACTCAAGTCGAGGCAAAATAAAGAAACTTAAAATTTAAGAAACCGTTCCCACATGCGAGTGATACAGACATCAAGAATAAAGGCAAAATACATGTGCACTCCATATAATAATTATCAAGGTAAAATGTAATATAGTTTTCTCTTATTTTTTTCATAAGGAAGTTACTAGTTCATTGTAATAGATATAGGAAATTTTAAGTACTTAACTTGAAATCTAAGTGGCAGGTAAGGAATATTCATATTAGTTAAGGTCATGAGAAATGCTAATCTTCGCATATTTGAAACCGTGTGATTCCATAAATTAAAGACTATGAGAAATGTGACCATATATTAACGATGAACGCATTACTGTGGTAGTTAAAATGTAGGATATATTAGGAAATTAATTATATTTATAAGTGCTTTTGTGTGGCTATGAATTCATTACACACACACATACAGACATATATATTCTGAGTGATAGTCAAAATGTAACATCAAAAAGGAGTGAACATAAAACTATGCAAATTTAAAGGTTGGACCAAGTTGGCTCTCCAGTGCACGTTGAAGAAATGCAAGGGAAGGAACCTGCAGAATGCTCAATTTTCGTGCCGTCATTTCTGCTAGGGAAATCATCGTAGAAAATTTGTTCTTGTCTCAAAGAACGCGTGTAATATCAGAAAATGCCAGGCCGTCGTCAACCGAGGTAGCTCCAAAAATCAGACGATTTTACTAGAAGCATGGTACTTGAATTGAGAAGGAAAGATTGATCAATATGACAAATCTCAGTTTACACACACCTGGAATCTTCCACAGTGCACCATCTGTGGCGAAGTTGGTTGATACATGAAAATATGTCAAGTTTGGTGTAGCCAGAGTGACGTCGGCAAGCTTGGATACACGCATCCATAGACAAGCTGTGGAGAACTCGGAAACAACTTCTACATTAATTCTGAAGCATGTTCAAGACACCCTAGATGTTCCCATATCGCCCAAAACTATTTTCCAACCACTCATTTTCTAGTGATTTGCATTCAAGTCGTCAGTTAAGAAGACTACCATTGACCCCACAGCATAGACGCCAATGTTAGCAATGGTGCCTGGCTCAAGCGATATCGATTATGGAATGGCACAGAATCGTGTTCTCAGATGAGCCACAGTTTTGTTTCTCCAATGATAGCCACCACGTTCAAGTGGCGTCGATGAGGAGCCAAATCCAATTGGACAGCAATTGTGGAACTCCACGTAGTGCGACAACACAGCACCACGGTTTGGGGTGCTATTACGTACGATTCTAAGTCACTTCTTCTTCAAACTCAGAGCCCTTTATCAGCATTCGAACGCATTTATCATCATGATAATGTCTGACCGCACATTGCTCGCAACAGCCAACGTGCTCTGCAAATTGTACATATGCATACCTGGCCACTATTCTCCCCTGATATCTCATCAATTGAACATATTTAGGATGTGATAGACGCCATTTGCAGATCGTGCCACTGTTGCGTTCTGAAGAACTGTAGCAAATGGTTGAGGGGTAATGGAGAGCCATTTTTCAAGATGCTATCCGTACGTTAAGTGACTGCACCTAGATGTGTTGCTTCGTGTAACGCTATTCATAGTGGTCTTACAACCTAATGAGCCGAAGCTGTTCTCGCTCTGTATAATGCATATAATTACGAAATAAAGATCACTTACACACACACACACACATATATATATATATATATATATATCTGTGTGTGTGTGTGTATGAATGTATAGCAATAAATACGTAAGTTTAATAATTGTATTTGTCTTTTGTGTAATATAGTTAGTTTGTTTCTTTAGGTATTGCAGCGAAACATATCATTAACACAGGTATTTATCAAATAGATATAATTCATTTAATTGTTCTATTTAATATATTTTCAAAATGATTTTCGTTAAGAAAGATACATACATGTTTCATAATACAAGACAAATAATTTCAAAGTTTCTGTACTATTGTGATGGGTTTACTTCAATATAATTCATGTATTAGTTAATTTGTGCTTAACTTTTACAGTCAGCATGATATGATTTGATAAAGCTTCAGTACCTAGTTTTAGCCTAATAAAAATTAGGTAAATAGCATTTCTTTAGTTTGTTTCTTTTCCCTACTCGAAATTGTTTTTTTTTCTTCAAATGTATTACGTATATTGGCATCTAAAAATTATACATAACTGGTATTTATGTGAATAAGTAAAATAAAATTAAGTTAAAATGGCGGGAAACATGATATGCGAATGTACAGAATTTATAAAATCACTAAGCATTTTGAAAGAAAAGTAAATTCTCAGTTTTTTTTTTGCATTGAAAAAGTTTGAAAGAAAACTGAGCAAAAGAAAAATTCACACTTTGGTGCAAAACGAATATAGTAAAAAGATGATGCAGCTTTGTAATGAGTTGTATGCTCATCTATAATAGCCGATCACGTTGCACAGCAATTTATCATATTTGCTATGACATAGTAGATTAATCATGAACACGAAGCTTAAATCTGAAATGGGACCTGAACGGTTTGAAAGTGCTTCAATTTGTCTCCTGAGCATATCTCGCACAAGTTCGGTAATGTTCGTATCCCCAGGATCAATTTGATAGAAGTGGTTTCATAGAAGGCTAAAAAGTTTTTCATTTTCATATCTTTCAGCAAGTATTTGGCCATCCAACATGAGGCATATTCACACCATGCATCTTTTTGAGGGAAACGAATGTCTTTTAATGATGTTTCCCAGAAGAATAATAGTTTTACGCTTTCACCATAACATTATCCGATGAGAATCAGTGTTCATACAAAAGTGAAGTTCGTTTGTATATTACATTGACACACTGTTCCAAATCGCAGTGCTAATACTCCAAACTCCAATTTAAATTATGAAATTTATACATAGATTTAAAGGGAGAATAAACTGCTCCTCGTGTGTTACTAAGACCAACATGAATGAGTTTCGTGTAATCAGTTTGTTTTGAAACTCTTACTTCTGGTGGCTAAGAGCGCTGAACTCAGTTCTCTTTCCCAATTGTGACTCTGACGTCACACGGTTATTACCAAACATCTGTATTGGCGTACGTATTTGGCTCTGGTGTAGATGATACTAATTATCGGTTAGTATTTCCCGAACTTTGAAACCTCTGCCACAGCCTTGAGTTTTCATTTTGAAGGCCCATTCAGATAATTTAGTTTCATGATCATCCGTATTTGATATTTCCAATGTTTCTTCCTTTCACAAGCATATCAATTTGTCGTTTTTGTTGTATCTTCTATTTCCGTTAATATACCCACTATATTAATTAGCATCTCTTTCACATCTATTGCTCCCAAAATTGCACCATCATTCGTTCTACATAATTGGTAACAACATTCCGTAGCACATAAATAATGCTAAACTTGTCTCACCACAGTATGCCGAGTGAGCCAAATAATCCGCATTCTAACGTAATCAGGTGTTTTACGCATGAAGACACGATTGAAATATTTTGCTTACAAACGAATTTTCAAATTGAACAAATGATTCACCACAAAGTATTCCAAAAAAATTATTAAATTACTCACACTTTCTTGCGTTTTACGAATTATGCTTAACTTTTTGATATCAATGTAAATAAACGATTTGCACATGTAGTAACTTGTTAGTATTTAATTCATTGAATCACGTTTGAGTTCTAGAACGATGGACCTACATTTGTTATAACCCTTTCCTTACCGGAGGGAGAAAAAAGAAGTACTTCTCTGGGCCCGCGGCTTCTTACTGCGGAGTGTTAGGCTGCGCCCAGACGATTTTAGATATTACGCCTAATTCGTGAAAAAATTACTCAGAAATTGGCTATTTATTAAAATATTTTCGTATTTACATATATTATTTAAAATGCATTAAACTTAATATATATACAAAAGATTTAATCGAAATTTGAATGTTTTACACAAAAAATTACATCAAAAACCATACATTTAAGAAAATACAAAATATATTTACATATGTTACATATATTTCATGGCGTAATGATGTACCATTATATGGAATATATAGATATAAAAGATAAATCTTATTTCGCTATGGGGTATATTTATAAAAAAAAAATCAATGTATAGTACAACGTCACATGTCTTACACACATATTTTGACGCTTCACTCAAGATTTTGAGCAAAGGGCACATCTTAGTTATTTTTTTTTTTACTTTAATGTCTATGTACAGGTTTGGTATATTTTCGCTAACATTACCGTCAGATTCATTCATTATTTCGTAAATCTCAGTATCAGATAAATACATTCTTTTCGTTATGACTGTCACTACAAATAAAAACCGACCCAATGAAACGAACAGCTGAGAACATTTGCTACCAAAAGCACTAACCCCCATAAAGGGTTATAAATTCTCCTTCGAATTTCTAAAAAGGAAGCAAGAAAGAAAAAAATGTAAACTGAAAGCAAGTGCACTCTTTAAATCCTGTCATTACATTTAAAGAGCCGAGTCGCAATATGTGCATTTAACTATAACCTCCTCCTCCTGATACCCAGAAGTGAAATCCAAGCCCATATAACCAAGGTCAACATTCCAATTAACCTATGTACATAGCTTTCGCGGTAATGTAATACCATCTAGTATGTAATATTAAAAAAATTAGTAACATTAAAAAAATCAAATAAAACGTTCTCTTTAAGCGTATCACTATTGATACGCTGGTCTGCAGAAGGCATTCCGGAGCGTATCTATTGTGATACGCTGAGCACAGGAGAGCCACCGCGAGTGTATCAAATGTGATACGCTGGTAGTGAAAAGGGTTAATGCACCAAAAATAATTATTTAACCCTTTCGCTTCCAGAGGGGAAAAAAGAAGTGCTTCTTGGGCCCGCGGCTTCTTACCGCAGAGTGTCACCCTGTGCCCAGAAGATTTTAGATATTAAGCCTAATTCATGAGAAAAATTCCTCTAAAATCGACTATTAATTAGAATATTTTGGGTTTTACTTATATTATTTAAAATGCATTAAACTTAATAAATACGAAAGAAAAAAAGATTTAATTGAAAATTGTATGTTTTATACATAAAATTAAATAAGAAATCATATCATGTAAGAAAATACAAAATATACCAACATTTGTTACATAAATTTCATGGTGTAATGATGTACCATTACATGGAATATTAAGATATGAAAAATGAATTTCATTTTCCTGTTTGGTATTATAAGAAAAAATTCTTCAACACATAGTCCAACGTCACATGTATTACACACATATTTTGTCAACTTTTGACGCTTCAAGCAATATTTTCAGCAAAGGGTACATCTTAGTCTTTTTTTTATCCATTTCATGGCTATGTATAGATTTGGATTATTTTCACTAATATTACTGTCAGAATCATTCATTAATTCGCTACTCTCAGTATCAGGTATATATATTTTCTTTTCTTCATAACTATCGCTACAAATAAGAACCGACTGAATGAAACGAACAGCTGGGAGCATCTGCTACTAAAAGCCCTAACCCCTATATACATGCATAAATTCTCATTCGAACTTCTAAGACGAAAGCAAGAAAGAAAAAAAGCAAACCGAAAGCAAGTACACCCTTTAAATCATGTCATTACATTTAAAGAGCCACGCCGCAGCACGTGCTTTTAACAATTACTCCCCCCCTCCTGATATCCAGAAGGGAAATCTAACCCTATATCACCAAGGTCAACACTCCAAATCGCCTATCTATTTAGATTGCGTGGTAAGGTAACGCCATATATAACATTAAAAAAAATCAAATAAAACGTTCTCAACGAGCGTATCTCTATTGATACGCAGGGCCGTCAAATACACTTACGGAGCGTATCACCCGTGATAAGTTGTGCACAGGAGAGCCAACACGAGAGTATCGCTTGTGATACGCTGGGAGACAACGGGATAAATAACCATGTGATACAAAGTGTATGTTAAAAAACAGTTCTTTTAAATGATCAGGAAATGCTAAATATCCTTTTATCTAAAATAATCAAAATTTCTCTAGCTATTACTACGATTGGTGTCATTTTGTTTCTTGACCATTATTGCGCAATACAATTTCATTGGGAATAGCTCTTATGTACTATACGGCAATGTTGAAATTTAACTTTTCATTAAAAAAAAAAGTTTGTTTCGTTCACAATTACGTATTAGTAGGCACTTTTATGAATATTAGTCTGTGTAATTTTTCAAGCAAACTTCTTGCACAAGATAATGGAAAATGTGCCGAAAATCTTTTTAAACGAAACACTTAAGGTACCCGAGACACTAAAATGTTTCAAATTGAGCATTCTTTATTTTTGCTGTTACAAAACCAAAAGCGCTTCACCGATTCTGCATAGTTACATATTTATTGAAAATTAGAATGGTATTAATAGAATATTATCTTCAGAATTCGATAAGTTGAACGTCCGAAAATTTACTTTTAAGATTACAAGCACTCCATGTACAATGTTTGGCTAATAAATAATGAGAGTGACACTACTGTAAGGCATTTTTCTTTGATTTCATACTAATTTACTGATTATCATCTTCAATATGCAACACTCTTCTGTCCCTACAATGCTCCATGCAAATCTTCCATTGTTCGAAACAGTGCTGGAAGTCTTCTGTCAGCTGCTTCCGAAAGAGTACCGCTTTCTCTTTCACAGCTTCAATGACTCAAATCTTATTTTCTTTTGATGCAGATTTCGCACTTCGACACAGATAAAAGTCACATGGCTCAAGATCCGGCGAATAAGGCGGATGGTCTAACACTGAGATATAATACTTGGCTAGAAAACTCATGGCAGACAATGTGGAATGAGCCAGTGAATTATCTTGGTGGAAATATCTGGCATACGGATTCTTTGTCAATTCTTACAGTCTCAGCAATTGAACGAATACTTAACCGACGGTCAGATCAACCTGAGTGGGATTCATTTTCAAAGTCTTCACAGTCATCTTGAAAATACTCATACCGTGAAAAACACGAGTACGTGATAATCATTTATTGCGTAAACTTCTTTCAATAAATTATAAATTTCAGTAGCCCCTTTTCTAAGTTTCATATGAAATTTCCAAACAATTCATTGTTCTGTTGTTGCACCTATCATTTCTTAGGCAAAGAAAGCTGGAATGCGAACGAAGTCCTATTACTATACGAATTTGTCTGCAGAAACGAGAAACACTGCATTTGATAGAGAAGGCTTCACGCTAAACACAGTTTTCGGTCGCTCGCGTTTGGCGCATGCGTGTTTCTTCTGAAGCAACTTCAGTCTCGTTATTTAGTAGCCACATCTCGTACATATATACTTCTCTGTATGTAAAAAAAATATTTATGTGATTTGCCATGCTTCAATTTTAATTACATGTTTTGACTTTTTTCTCAATATAAGTTTTTGTTTTTGTGGGGTTCTGTTGCTTTTTTTTTTTTGAAACTCCACTCCATACATAATGTTGTTATTTACCACATAAGGAAATGACGCTATTTTCTATTCAATGAGGATAGTTTTGTTTGATAATGACGCACAAAATTTAGATTTAACAAAGTATTTGTATAAAAATTATGGGTAATTTGGATCATAAATTTTAAAGTATTTTAAATTTCCTTAAATTTAACTTTCGAAAATAATTTATTTTCAGTGCATAGAATCCTGTGATTATAAGAGCTCTGCAAAGTCTTAAAGTTAAAAATGCCGAATATTTTATGCAAGATGTAACTATATGTAAGTATGTGACCTATCAATATAAATACACGTCTATTGATCATCAATTAATCATAAATAATAATTCATGTATATAAACCTTATTTCCCTTTCTTATGTATTTGCACGGATATACAAGTATCTTATAAGTTAAATTATGACTTTCATTGTTTGTAGTCTTAAAATGTGAGATTTTTCACACTTAGTAGAAAATGAGATAATTTTCCCTAGTGATAGGTATCGTAGTTAAATAAACAGTCATATAATATATAAAGCATTATAACTTAAAAATATTTTGTTATAAAGATCACCTAGTAAATATATTTTCCTTCGCATTCTTAAAAGAATTAAAATTTCTGCACCGAAATACAAAAATAGAATTGAAATTTTATTTTCAACTTTATCCCAATCGACACTTAAGAAATTCTCAAGAAACTTTACTCAGCTTTCAAGAACGCATGAAAGTGTGAAAAGTGAAAATAAAATAAAACCAAAAACTACATGATGCTGTGAAATTTATTTCTCCTGAAAACGCACCGAACTGTGAAATATGAGCTTCCATTCGCCTTACATCACAAGAATTCAACCAATCACCTTTTAGCTCCAAAATGCTGTGACTGTCGCTTACAGCTCACCAAGTTATTTCACATTGATTTATAACGTGATCCAAACAGCAATTCCGGCAACCCACTGGACCACGCAGTCGACCTATAGAGTGAAAGATTGGAACTGCAAATAGAGTGAAAGATTGGAACTGCAACAGATGTGTCCAACACTTTTCTCGATGCTAAAAGGAATTTATAGAAAGTCTGTTTAAAATAGAACAGTATAAAAATTTGGAGGATCGCAAGTAAATTATTGTGTCCTTTATATGGCAACATTTATAAGTTATTACATGAAAGGTAGATATTTTGTCACTCTTCTATCTCAATAAAGAGTTTATGTATATTTTTAAGCACAATATCATGTAATAAGTTAGTATTTTCTTAAACTCTGAATGAATGAAACTGACTCTAGATATCATATGAATGAAGCTGAGTCACTTACAAAAATGAAAAAGTAATAGATATTTTTCTTAAAAATTGTACTCTTTTTTGAACAAACACTTACAATTTATTGGCAGTATTGTTTTATTTTCCTAAGAAATTCACTCTCAATCCTATTATCTATAATATCGTTATATTACGGGAAAATATCAACTATCTATAGTTGATATTATCCTGTAATATAACCACCTCCTGCTTTCTACAAATCGAAAGAAAAAATTCTGTTTTTTTCCACTAATATTTCATAAGAACTTTTTTTTTTTAAATGAAAGATATCAAACACTTGAATGTAAAAAAAAAATGTATATGATTAGTAGTTTGCAGATTTATTGCATATGTAATGAATGGTACGGAAAATTTTATGACTGATAAAAAAGCTGCTCTTCAGAATTAAACATCTGAACAATTAAATAAAATTTAATTTGTCTTCTAAAAATACAAAATCTAAATGTAACAGTTATATATATATATATGCAGTGATTCAACTTTAAATTGTAATAGTTTCGCTGAAAAATAATTTAACTTCGTAATTTTTCTCATTCTCTCACTTAAAAGTAAAGAGTTCATCTTATTTCCTGATACAAATCCAAATTATCCTGTCATTTATGCAATATCGCATGTAAATTTGCTGGATATACAGTTCTCACGGTTGAAGACCTGTAGAGATAATCCCTACTAATGTTCTATTAGCACTGAAACATTTGAAATGATATAAAACAAAATCGAATTAAAAGATAAATCAAATTCTTAAAAAAAATGACCAAAAATCAAATTACATATATTTTAAAATGAAAGTTTCTTTTGAAAATGAACCAAACCTTTACATCAATTCTATACCAAAAAGCTAAATAATCATTAAAAACTATCTAAGAACAAAATAATTTTAATTCAGAAAACCTGGAGAAATGTTTCAATTAAGAAAAATGGAGATAATATAATTAATACTAAACACCAAAATTTAAAGATTCAACCAAAAGGGTAAAAAGGAAATATTGTAAACAAAGTAAATATATGAATATATTTATTTAGGCTTATAAGTACTAAAGTATAATTATAAAATTAATCTAAAATATTATTTCATCTATTACTACTTTTAACTTAAAATTCAAATATTTTTACCACAAAGGCCCAGAAAACTCAAAGGTAATGAAATACAAATAACTTACAACAGACAAATCATCATTCTTTTAAATTGAGAAACAAGTTCAATACTAAAAACAACACGAGCAGAACAGGTTTTTTTTTTTAATTTCAGCAAAACACAGAAACAAATTGCTATCAAAAATAATGTAACACTAAAAGATTCCAAAGTTCTTCAAATTCAAGTGAAGTAATCTTTAAAACCTCTCACCAGCTTCTTCCGAACTTCTACTAACAGAGAATAATTAACCATAAAAATGAGAATATTGATTGATTAATTTAAAGATATTTTAAAGAAAAATCATATACATAAAATGACCTATCGTAATAATAAAAATAAAATTTATAGAAATAAGTAATATAAATAAGTAATGCTTAAGAAAATATATAGATAAAAGAAAGTCATATAAATTAAATCAAGAAAAAAAATAGCAATTACACGTTAAAAATGTATCGTAACAACATCAACAGCAAAAATAAATAAAACAATTATAAACCTATCCTAAAAAAACATATAAATAAGTTAAACAGTTATATTAATTTAGTGAGAGAGCCAAAAATATAAAGGAATTTATATATATATATACTGCTGTTTGTAGAAAATGCAACACCATGAAAGAATCATCAGAATCAAATGAAATTTAATGCAGAAACGACTTGTACTGATACAAATAAATGATGAAATTTTCAAAACAAAAGAAACAAATTAAGCGTCCGAAATCAGTATTTGGTGCAGCCACCATGCGCTGCAATAAGTGCTGCTATACGACGTGGCATGGAGTCAAACAGATGTTGAATATCTGCTTGAGGAAGAGAATTCCATATCGCTTGTATGCGCAACCAAAGTTCGTCTTTGGAAACTGCAGGACGCGGATCACGAGCGAGACGCCGACCAACCATATCCCACACGTGCTCAATAGGCGACATATCCGGTGAATAAGCAGGCCAAGGAAGAAGTTGCATGCGTTGTGCTGAACAGAAGTCTCGAACAGTCCGCGCAACATGTGGGCGTGCATTATCCTGCTGAAAGATAGCTCCAGGGATGCCTTGAAGGAAAGGAACGACTTCGGGCTGTAGCACTTCACGGACGTACCTGTTGCTATTGAGATTACCCTCAATTCGTATCAAATTGGATCGTCCATGATACGAAATCGCACCCCAGACCATAACTCCGGGTGTTCGACCACTATGTCGTTCAATAATACACTCAGGAAGGCAGCGTTGACCGGCATAACGTCTAACACGAACACGGCCATCATGGGTCCACAAATTGAAGCGTGATTCATCTGAAAAGACAACTTGGTGCCAATCAGCTCGCCTGTCTCTGTGCTCAAGAGCCCACTGCCGACGCAGCCGTCGATGATTCGCCGTGAGGGGAATCCTGTATAAAGGCACCCTTGCACGCAATCCACGGCGCAGCAGACGACGACGAATTGACGAAGCCGACAATTGTACACCTGTAGCAGTAGACCAATGTGCTGCCAGCTGCCTGGAGGAAGCTGTGCGATCATTCACCGCCATGCGGAGCAGGTGTCGATCATCGCGCTCTGACGTCACCTTCTGTCGTCCAGTGCCTGTTTTTCGAGTTGTTCGGTGCTCGTCGGTCCACTGCTTCCAAACTCGCATCACTGTGGAACTGTTCCGCTGCATACGAGCTGCTATTGCGCGATAGGAAAATCCTCCTTCTCGAAGGCCGATTATCCTCCCTCGTTCAAACTCCGTAAGTTGCTTGAATTTCTTATTCTTCCGTCGTGGAGGCATACTCAGGTCTCACTAAACGTTTGCCACTAACAAATAATCATAGACTTTTTTCAACGTCCCGCTACAGCACTTTATTTATACGCTTTCAGCATCAATTCAGAGGACGCTGCGCGCGCCGCGCACGCGCGATGGCTCTGAAACTTTATTAATTTGCATAATATCCTATAATTGACATTTGCTGCGAATTTCATTTGATTCTGATGATTCCTTCATGGTGTTGCATTTTCTACAAACAGCAGTTTATAATGCTATGAATCTACAATCGCATCTTTTAAATTCATTTTTAAGAGCCCACCAAATTCGTCCTATCCAATCTCTTACGCACCAATTTCTGAAGCGTACTCTCAGAGGATTAGAAAGAATTATTTACATAAATCATGATCAACAATTGTGCTGACCATTTCCTCTTTTGTTGACGCCTTTCTCTAATTTTAGAGCTTGTATTTATCCGTTTCTGTTTTTCTGTTTGAATTACTTGCTTTCTTGGTTAACAATGGCTCTAAAACCTCTTCAGAATAAGTAAACAGTGATTATTGTGCAGAAATCTAGACTAGAATTTCATCTCAATTAATAATTCGTAGGAGTTCTATGTAAATGACATTACCAAATCCATTCGGATTCAGCTACTTTTGGTAATAGTATGAATGCACATATTAGCACTGTTTTCCTAGTTTCATTCAAATAAATAAGCTGAAAAGGTTTCTTATTACGAATTGTCGTATTACATAAAAGCTACTGAATATCGAAGTTGCAGTGAAAGTAAACATCGCAAACTACAGAGCTAAAAAATGTGCGTCACACGGCAAGTCATAAATCAAGAAAGGAGCGTGGGCTGAATGGAAATAAGTTTTTAATATTCCAGAAAACAACGATTTCTCCTTATTCTGGCTCATGAAGTACCGGCACACATCCTTCACGGAACTTCAAGAGGGAAATCAGAAGTAAATTTTAATTTGAGAAGAATGCTTTTAAAAATAATTTGTTTTAAACAAATGGGATAAAATTGTGTATATATATACATGCGCGCGCACACACACACACACACATTTATATATGTAAAGATCCTACCAGCTTTAAATATAACATAATATCATCTTTCTCTTGTGTACAACTATTGAATGTAAGTCATGGAAATAACACAGTCGAGGCGTATTGAATTTTCACGGAACTCTTATTTTAAGCGGAGAGAAACCATTTCCACCCCGCCTTTTGATTCAAGCTACTGCATTATAAGAGAGCAAAAGAGGAGAGCTCGCTGTGTTTGTGTTTATATATGAGGGAAATTTCATTTGAAACGTCAGAGACACGTGGTATGGATAAAGGGATTCCAAGGAAATATCATAATAAATAGGGAATTTGAAGGGATTGTTTTGACAGATTTATGATTGGTTTAAGCGGATTTAAAAAGTTTTTAGAGCGCATGATGTAATAAATAAAAGGATACTTTGGAAGGGAATCAGGAAATAAGAATGAACATTATCTTTAAAGGGGAGAATGGGTAAATTTAGTAAATTAAATTATTATAGTGAGAAATTAATGGGAATTAAGTTTAATCATTACACACACACACACACACACACACACACACACATATATATATATATATATATATATATATACGATTTTATAATAATTTCTTATATTTATTACTGAACATATATTTTTACTTACATACTTTCTATACTTAGGTTTTTCTTTTTTTGTTTTAATTAAATTAAGTTCTTTTTGTATTTAGTAGAGATTCCCACTTTAGAAAGCTTATGTATTCATATCAAACGTCATCGTTGGAATACATCTAACTATTTTTTCTTACTCAGGATACATGAATCACCTCATCAGTTCCCACACAGGACGCATCAAAACTCAACTACACACTACCAGGTAATCACCACAACTAAGTCGAACGAATGGAAATTCATACAGCCTGGGTAACTCTGGTTTTAAAGTGAGAG
>BMAW01047893.1:0-25075 GCA_019974015.1 Nephila pilipes
TTGGTATGCTTCGTTCCGGGCATATTGCTCTTTTATTGTTGCTAAATGATTAAAAGCGAGATGTTTAAAAAATCGAAACAATTGTTCTGAATCTTTTATAAAATTCTTCCAGTTCAAATGCCATTTTTTTCCTTTCCTGGAATTGTTGACTTATCATAACCTTGCACGAAAAAATTCATTCAATGGGGTCTATCCACTTTTTTGCAAACATGTATGTTTTGCAGTTCTTTCATCTTTCGTCGTATAACATTCTCATAAAAATGAGAGAGCTATAACCGAAATTCAAGTTTCCCACATTCCTTTGAACTAAATATTTCCTACTTTATCTTCTTTAAAATCAAGAAAAATCTGCTGCTCCTCAATTCCAGTTTGCAGTAAAATTAAAAAATTAATATGTAGAAAAAACGATGCATGTTATTATATCAGTATATATGATTAAATCTAGTGACGCGAAGATTATAAATAATATATTAGATTTCTTTTGATAGTACGATAATATTGTGTCTCTGTTTTGTTTTGATGGTTTTCAAGACACAAAACTCTCCATTCCTTTTATAATTCTATCTTCTCTTGGTAAGTTTTACTGAATTTAACAATCTGGTGCATTAATTGCTTTTATTAAATGTAATTCATAATTTGGAGCGATGGTACATTTATATTCTTTTGATCCAAAACAAGAGAATGACAAAATAACCACAATTTGTCTTCTCACTTTAATTAATCTTCTCTATTACGTCCTCGTCTGCCATTCCCGGATCGATTTTCACTCGGTTTCACTGTTCAACAACGTCCCTTTCACGATCTTTGTTTCCTCTTATGTTATAGAATATTTATTGTTATGATTTCATGTTGAACCATGTTCGAGGAACGAATATCTCTGATAAGCCAGCTTCCCATTCACCTGTTAGTATGATTGGCGTTCTGAATGATGCCTAGTATTTTATTAGTCCATACTAGAGTTACTGGGTAACGTAATCCATTCCACTTCATCCATGCCTTTACCCACGAATTGAACCTATTATAAAGCCTTTCCGCATTTGACGTAATATTCAATATTCCCTACCTCTGCCTTTCGTTTTCAGCACTCGTTCTATATGCCAGTATCATCAGAGCCTTCGATATTTTCTGAAGTTCACTCTGCATAGAGATATCTTCCTTTTATAACCTTTCCAGATCTTACAGCTCATATGTGGTTGGATAGGCAGAATATACTTTCCGACACCTAAACACTTCATCACTCCACCCTGGTAAGTATCCTCGTTGAAAGAACTTTTCGCTTTTGATATTCTTACTAAATCTCCCATATTTAATACTCGAGTTTTCATACCCATATAATTTTTGAAGATTTGTTCTTTATCCCAGTGACACTTGATGGCAGCATGCCTATACTACGATGTTCTCTGTCATTATACGACTTCACCAGCGACTGTAGAATGTGTCATGCCTCTAATTTTCTATACGTAAAACCTAAACATTTTGTTTTTTGGTCCTATTAAATCTTTCTAAATTAAACTCGCCTTGTCGCCCTCCCCAGAATAATGGTTGATATTATACTGTGAACGGATTGCAGTTTCGCATTGTAAAACTCTGCCTTGTCATTTTGAATGTTTTTTAGCTACTTTCTGTAACAACTTTTCGAGATACACTTCTCATATCTGCAAAGTTTTTACTTTTTTAGGGGTATAACATAGGCATACTTCGAGAATATATCAATGATATAGCAGTAAAATTTTGAAATCCGTTATTATGCTCTGCTAAATGTTGTAATCCTACCAAATCATGTGCCATAAATCCATTTATACCATACGAAAAGCGTCTTCATTCGAGAAAATTTATACTGAGACTGGTTTTGTGAAGAGTATACGGTCTTGGCTCATTAATAACACTACCAGCTTCATGATATGGCACTTTGGTGCTTGTTGCCAATTTCTTTACTCCTCAAACGATGCGGGGTTTGAAATCGTAATGCTGTCTTAATATACTGTCCATTTCTTTTCGTCATTTTTTGTTTTCTTCTTCTCTTTTGGTGGAAAAAGTTTCGTTTTGGATCTCGTATTGACGTGTTGAACCTCACTTTTCACTAACTTCTAGTTACCAATCCATCGATGTTGGGATTTTTTATCTCGTTTATTCCTTTCCAAACACTGAAAATCGTACGGCTAAAACCTTTTGACATTTCTCATCAAATGTAATAGATCAATGACATTTGTGTTTTTGCTGCTTTTCGTCATCTTTCTGTCAATTCCCCATCTTCATTCCATGAATAACTATGAGTTTTCAATTTTTTTCTACTATAGGTGGAATGAAGAACTGGAAGTTCTGCAGGCACCGACAGGATGATGTTGCGTAAAATCGGTTCTTCTACTGTATTACTTTTCAGTGTTTCTTGTTCCTTGGTTCTTCGATGATCACACACTGGCAGTCTCAGCTTTATAACGCGTTGATACTTTATCAACAATTGGCAATGTTTCTTTTGCATCATCTGAATATTTTGAGATTCTTGCAGAAGATTTTTCTATTTGACTTTCAATGTCATGCACTCCTGTCTCAGCTGTTTTCGTATAGTAGGATGGAGCTAATTCCTCAGGCACAAAAGAGGCCATTCTTCGAGCCATTGGAATCGGTGTTAAATTCGGTTTTCCTATCGCTCTACCTGCCGCACCCTTCAAACTGCTAAAATCGTAGGTAAAAATTAGAGGAGAAATCCTCCTGTTTGGTTCATTAATTCTTTTCTTTTTTTTCTAACGGAACTTTTTTTTATTGGCAATTTTCTTATGGATGTTTTTTTATTTCCGTAATTTCTTTACGCTCACTGTAACATTTCCTGCTAGAACATTAAGCAGATTTCGCAAAGGCAGTTAACTTTTGTTTTTGTTCACCAGTTCGTATATTGCTCTTTTTTTGTCCAGGAAACGCTGAGTAGTAATTTCAATAAATGATAATGCGTTCTTATGTTCTTCATTTTATGGGTACATAAATCCAATAAATTCCAAGCTGGGAATCAGGAAACGCTCTCTCTGAGCCCTAATTGTTCGTCGTTCGGGTGCAGATCTACCAACAAATAGTTAAAAAGCCTTGTGTGCTCTTTTGTAAGCGTCCATAAATGACGCAGCTTTTGTTTCCATATGCTGATATGAAACACTGAATTTGTCCCACAGCGGTTAATTCTTAAACAATGTATATATTGTGAATTGAGAATTAATCTTGCGATGGTTCCTGCAAAACTTAAATTTTTTTATAATCAAGATCACACATGACTCTTGAATGATGCGCTGTAACAATAAACGTCAGCAATTTTTCATTCAGTCATTCATTGAATCAATTATAATTAAATTTTCGCTTTCAGATTTTTCCGGGTAAGCCCTGTACATTCAATTCCTTTTCTTCCATAAGCCATTTCTGAAACACTTTGTAACACCATATAATGTTTTTAAATTCATAATCGTGTATGCTTTACGTGAAATCATATCTCGTATTAGTGTTGTCTTGCCTGATTGAGTTGCTCCACACTGATGAACACAGAAGGATGTTTCAGTTTGAACATTCATTCGCACACTTTTTTGAAATTCGTTCTCAGATAGTTGGATTCTAAACACCAAGGGATTAGCAAAGACGCATTAGCAAAAAATATCGTATGTCATGGAACATTTACACTGTTTTCTACATTCATGTCAAACAATTTTTCGTCCAATATGTATCGAACAGTTATATTGCTATTTATTTATATCGATTTCATTTTCAATCACTTGCTGTGATTTATTATAATCGTTCAACAACAATCAAGTACATAACACTGTAGAATAAAGATTTTTTTTGTCCATTTCACATGTGTGCAGAAAAGACTAAATGACGTCTCGACCAAATTCTTCATATACTTTTTTTTTCTTTATCCCTCTCATTAATTCAATATATGTTGTAAATATTTTTTAGATCGAAAACACATTTAACACCAGTTTTCGTTTAACGCATCGCCTCTTTTTTACCCATTTTCGACCTTGCTTCCGGCTGATAATCCATTCGGCACGTTATTCGTGATCCTTTCACCGCTGCGCAGACCTTCAGGTTTTTTTGTTTCTTTCTTTTTTTTGTTCCGGAACTGGGCTTTTTTTTCTGGTTAGAATAGAACTATCCTCACCCATAATCACACACCTATAAAAAAAAAAAGAACGATACACGCTCGGTGCGGAAATTGTCGCTTTGTCAAATAGCAAATACTTCTGTCTCATCATTCTAATTTCGACATGACTTCTCTCCTCGCTTTATTCACAACCATACCACGCCACTCAAAGGGTCCTCATATCGTATTGTTTTCATCATGCTACGGGATGTTTAGACCACTGGATTCGACCAAAGCACAAAGATTGGTTTAATGTCAGTGATCTTTGAACCATAGTTTATTACTTGTTCAGAATACAGGGTGGTTTATTCACCAGTGTTCAGTCTCGTGCATACTATTCAGAATTTGGTCTATTCAAGTGGCCCAGTCTCGTGCATACTATACTACTCACATGGTCTTATCTTACATTGCACGGAGGGAATGTTTCTTACTACTGATTGGAACTACGTAAAAGGATATACTCAAACGCTTTCAGAGTTATGAGGAGGAGTAGAGGGAACAATTGCAACTGATCAGGATAGATCTAATTTTGTCAGCCTGGTTTCAAACGGTATCGTATTGTAGACGCGCGCTTCCTCTCTGCGCCAGAGGTACTTGTAAGTTTCACCAACGGTGGCAATCTCCATTACCTCTTTTGTTTAAAGCCCGCCTGTAGGGGGCGCCTTGTAAATAAGGCAAATGTAAGATGTCACTTACACAACTCTCTTATATCAGAATTAGAATCGAGCAGAAGACTTCAGAGTGTAAGCGATCGAGTAAGGATTGATAGTAATTGATCGATCATTAATGCGGTGAGGATAGTACTCAATAAATTATGGTTGTTAATAATCAAGCAGACCTGTTCCCGGTCTAAGAATTTAAGACAGCATTGAAAAGGTAAGATGTACGTCTAATCTCATATGAAGTTTAAAAATAAGTGAAACTAAGTTATGAGTAAAATAAAAAAGCACTTTAGTGATAAGATAAAACAAAAGTTAAAGAATTATATATATACACAATAATATTATTCACAAGTTAAAAAATATGCTTGCATTATTTTCTACGTAACAATTGATTTCAAACTATTCAATTCTAATTTTACTCATTATAATCTTGGGTGACTTTTTTAATGATATTGCAAGTCATATTTACGTAATCCTCTTTTGAATTCAGGAAAGAATATTATAAATACGTACCCACGATTAGAAATCAACATTTTTGCACAAATTCCAGCTTCTTTTTGTTCTAAAATAAATAAGTATTTAAAATTTACTTCAAAATATTTCTTATCATAGACAAATAACTTGAATTTTAGCCCCCAGATAAGTAAAACTTTTTACGCTTGAAAACTCACGCTGTATATATTTCTTTAGGACTTTAAGAATTGAATTTTGAAGAAAGTTTTGACTGAAAATATGAAATCATTCGACTTAGAAACAAAATGAATTAAACAACATCGTGTAGATAACTTGTTAACATAAAGAAAAATGTAATATTATGCTTTTTAATTGCCTTTATTAATCGAAAGAAAATTTAATCGTTGTGCTGATGGCATTTTCAGTCTTAGAATCAAATTCATCTTCTCCATTAATTGGATTTCCTTCTGAAAGGAGTGGACATAACACTTTTTTTTCGAGGAATGTAATTAAAAGAATTTGGTATGTACGGTAAGTATGGCATTGTAGATACGAAATTGATAATTATATTCACCAATCAAAGTTTATTTGTATTCATATTATTTTCAATCATATAAACCTACAACAGGTAATCAGTTTAAATAATCTTATGTGGGTCTTTGACTATTACTAACTTGCTACAATATGCGAAGAGAAGTATTAACACTTTGTTTGAGGAAAGGAACTTTCGCCTGTTTTGCAGTCACTTGCTGAATTACAAATTACATGCCCTCTACATATGTGAGTCTGCAACGCAATGTACACGTATGTAATGTGTTAAACTATTACAATCTCTTTACGGCCCTCAAAGATCTTCAAAAATATAAACAAGGACAAGCAATGCCTTGCGATCAAAGGGTAATGAATGTTTCTTCAGTTAATAATACCTATGAAGCATCTATAATCACTGCATGATGTGCTTGATAATCTCTGGCTATAAATATTTAGAAAAATATGACGTTGACGTTGAGTTTCTATGTGCGCCTAGAGCGCGGAGCGCTCTTCTAGCCCAAATCTTGGAAAATAACAGTCACTTGGGAAAGATGGTGTTTTTATTCTGAAGAGTGCAATCGAATGAAGAAGTGGAGAAAAAATAATGATGATAGGATTCGTAGTTACGTAGTAATAAGCGAAAGAATTTGCCAGGAAATCTATCGCCATCTATCGGATGAGTGGAGAACCAGGGTTCCAGAGGGCGAAAAAATCTTGCAGAGTAGGAGAGGATGATATCTTGTTTTACGATTGGATGTTGGTTGAGTAGCTGCGATGCTGCCATTGGCTGCCCACATGTGAGTGTAAGTTACTATAAGAGAATTGGGTGGAGTTTACTTTAAGTGCGTGAATATGTGACAGAATATTATTAAGCAGTTTAAAAATTATGGAGGGTTGTAATCAAAAAGAATTTGCCTGGGTCTTTTAGTAGTTTCAGTAATTTGGTAGTTTTCTAAGTTCTGAATATTAGGATTATTGATGGTTTCGAGAGAGTTAAAAAATTTGGATGCTAATTTTTGAATATGATTTTTGAACGTGGAAATTTGCAGTGCTTTGTAGATTTCTTTATTTTTCATAAACTTGGAAGCCCTGGCGATCATCCGAATAATTGAGCTCCGGGAATTTTCTAGAATATTTAGATTAGATTTGGCACAATAAGCCCAGATAGGACTTGCGTAGCTTAGGATTCTTCTCATGATGGCAGTGTATATTAAAATTTTATTATGGAGATTCATTTTTGATTTTCTATTAATGAGAGGATATACTTTATGTGATAATCTTCTGAATTTTTCTCTTTTAATTAAGATGTATTTCCTCCAGGTTAGGTGCTTATCAAAGGTGAGGCCAAGGTATTTAGCGTTGTTTTCCCATGGGATTTTTTTTGGAAGAAGGTGGAGGGGGGTTGTTTTTCTTTTTGTTAAAATAACTGCCTGTGATTTATCTACTTTAATTTTGATTTTCCATTTGCTTTAGTAGTTTTGGAGTAACTCAAGGTGTTTGTTAAGAGCGAAAGTGACAGTTTTGGGATTTTTAAATTTAGCAACAATAGCGGTGTCATCTGCGTACATATTTAGCGTTGTGAGGGAGTAATTTGGAATATCATTAATGTAATAGTTAAATAAAAAATTGGGCCAATCAAACTTCCTTGAGCTACTTCTGAATTTATTTTGCGTGGTGTGGAAATTGTGTCTTTAACTCTAACCTGGAAGAAACGATCGTTGCAATAAGAGTGTGTAAGGAGGATGAGTGGGGGAGGAAATTTGTTTTTAACCATTTTGAAGGTTAGACCTTGAAGCCAGGCACGATCAAATGCTTTGGCAATATCGAGAAAAACTGCTCCGTTGGATTGCTTGTGTTGAAAACCAGATGAGATTATTTCTGTGAGTTTAAGGAGAGGGTGTAAAGTTGACAATTGGGGGAGGGGGTGAAACCGAATTGGTTAGGGTTAGTGAGATTATTTGCGTTAATAAAATTTTTAAGTCTGTCAAGAATTATAGATTCAGTAAGTTTTCCGAGAGTAGAGAGAAGAGAGATGGGTCTATAGCTGTCAGGGAGTTGTGCATTTTTACCAGGTTTAAGAATCGGAAAAACAATAGCTGTTTTCCAGGATTGAGGGAAGTGGTTAAAGAATAGTATTTTGTTAATAAAAATTGTAAGTAGGAAGATAATTTTGATAGGGAGATTTTTAAGCATTTTATTTGTTGCATTATCTTTTCCGGGAGCTTTTTTATTTTTGAGTTTTTTGATGAAAACGATGATATCTTGGGGGGGGGAGTTGTGTGTTCGTGAGGGGGGAGAGGAGAGGAAATTTTGAATAGTGATGGAGACATTATTATCGAAATTTGGGTCGGTAGTGGGGATGTTTTGAAAATTTTGTTCAAGCTGGTCAGCGTGGGTTTCAGGCTTTTGTTCATTTGTTATAGCAGTACCATGTTGAGTGTGTGGGATTTGACATTTTTGCACATTTTATAAGTACATTTCTTAGGAAAAGAGTGGTATAATAACAATTTAATAGACAGTACTTACTCCAAGTCAAGTGATGAGGACGCCACCTCAGCTGCACATTCCTCTTCAAACATTCACAACATGCCAATCTGAGGGTTTTGTGCTTCGACAGATTTCACGAGCATCAACCCCAGCTACAAGGAGAATCTTTCGGAGCATCAAGGCTCGAACTTCGACTCGATGAAAACTATATCTGTCGCAAATAAGCGACCATGAACACTAAGCTACCCCGGCCATCATCATTAAAAGGAAGAAAAAAACTGAATGAAAATTCACATATTTAGAAAATGTGTAGAGGATATCATATATTTACTCATTTTTTTAATATAATTCCTGGATGTAAAGATGTTTTTGAATGGCAAAATAGTAAACTTTAATTATTATGTAACTTGATTTACAAATATTTTATTTTTCTTTGATAATAACCCTTTCGCTACCGGAGGGGGAAAATGAAGTGCTGGGCCCACGGCTTCTTACCGCGGAGTGTCACGCTGTGCCCAGACGATTTTAGATATTAATTAAGCCTAATTCACGAAAAAAAAAACCACCTCTAAAATCGGCTATTCATTAGAAAATTTTGGTTTTTTCAAATATTATTTAAAATGCATTAAACTTAATATCTACGAAAGTAAAAAAGATTTAATCTAAAATTGTATGTGTTATACATAAAATTACATAAAAAATCATATTATTTAAGAAAATACAAAATATACTTACATTTGTTACATAATTTTCATGGTGTAATGATGTACTATTACATGAAATATTAAGATGTAAAAATTGAATCTTATTTTGCTGTATGGTATTTTTATATAAAAAAAAATCTTTAGCGCATAGTCCAACGTCACATATCTTACACACATATTTTGTCAACTTTTGACGCTTCACGCAAGATTTTGAGCAAAGGGCACATCTTCTTCGTCCTTTTCTTCGTTTAATGGCTATGTACGGATTTGGATTATTTCCGCTAACATTACTGTCAGATTAATTGCTTAATTCGCAAATTTCAGTATCAGATATATACTTTTTTCCCATCATGGCTGTCATTACTAATAAAAACCGACCGAATGAAACGAAAAGCTGGGAGTATCTGCTACTAAAAGCCCTAACCCCCATAAACATCTATAAATTTTCATTCGAACTTCTAAGAAGAAAGCAAGAAGGAAGAAAGCAAAACGAATAAGTGCACCCTTTAAATCATGTCATTACATTTAAAGAGCCGCCACTCAGCACGTGCTTTTAACAATTACTCCCTTCCTCCTGACATCCGGGAGAGAAATCCAAACCCATATCACCAAGGTCAACACTCCAAATAACTTATCTGTATAAATTCGCGTTATTGTAACGCCATATAGTAATATTAAAAAAATCAAATAAAACGTTCTCGTCAAGCGTATCTCTATTGATACTGTACTGTATTGCAGACTATTAATAAAGATGACTTGTTTTCAGGACATCACATTTAATACTAAATAATTCAATTTAAATAATTTAAAATTTAATTCTAAATACTAGTTTTTATATTTTTAATTCCACAAGGTATTGAATGGCACTGTTAGTCTGCAGCAGATGCTACGAATTAAAACCTTTTTATAAAAATCTATACAAAAAGTTGCTATAACATAAAATAGAATACATAATAAAAGTAATATCTATATTCATCATATCAGACAAAGCAATAATTTATAATGAAAAAAATACTAAAACAAATATAACATTAGAAAGCCAAAATTTTTCACTGGTATACAGCTTTTGAAAATGTACAATGAATATGTATTACATACAATTTGTGGTGAAGAAAGTTGGAAAAACAATACAAAGAATAAGCCAAATTATAAAAGAGTAAATGCCAATAATCAAAGTCTGAAAGTATATTATTTTAAATATATTTTCTCTAATCAGGCCATGGAGTGAGACTTACAGTATCTGCATGTTTATGACTCTTGCCACTGCCAAGAACTTTCATATATACTGTGACATATTCAATTTTTAAAAACAAACGATTTAATCTTAATGTGATACTTTTTTAAGATATTATCTGTTCGACTTTTAAAGGCAGACGATTTAATCTAATGTGATATTTTATTTAAGATATTGCCTATTCTACTTTTAAAAGCAGACGATTTAAACTTAAAGTGATACCTTTTTCAATATTCTTTATTAAGATATATTTTTTTCGCAACACCAGATCATAGTTTGATTTTAGATAATTTACTGGCAACGGATATGAAATTTAGTATTGAGTTTGGTTCCAAGAGGTAAAGACGAACGTTGAAAAAGTGGTGCTTGTGTAAAATTGTGTCTTGAATTTATGCTTGAAAAGATGTGCGCAAATAAATGTGATGTCCTGAAAACAAGTCATTTTTATTAATAATCTTCAATACAGTACAATACTGAAAGACTGAAGCACATCTGAATTTCTACTATCTTCGATGGAACCTACAAATAATAGTCTGTACTGTATTAAAGACTATTTATAAAGATGACTTGTTTTCAGGACATCACATTTATTTGCGCACATCTTTTCAAACATAAATTATTCATGCAATTTTCACAAGCATAATTTTTCAACGTTTTTTTTTTTATATATATATATCTTGGAGCCAAACACAATTCTATTTTTTTATTCGTTGCCAGTAAATTTTCTAAGACAAAAATATGATCTGGTGTTGACAATAGCATAACTTTATTTCCTTGTAACAACTTTAAACATTTAAATATATATATATATATATATATATATATATATATATATATATATATAGCTTAATAAAGAATATTGAAAAAAAAGTATCACTTTAAGTTTAAATCGTTTTCTTTCAAATATTGAATATATCACAATACGTTGGGCCGTAGAACACACTCACGGAGCGTATCTAATGTGATACGCTGGGTACAGAAGAGGAAACGTGAGCGTATCAAATATGATAAGCTGTGAGTGAACGGGTTAAAAGCTAGGTTTAACACAGAATTTAGTTTTTTTGTGTGTTAATGATTAATTCACTTCCACTTCCACAGAAAAATTTCCTTCATTCTACCAGTATTTTCATGATAAAAGGTTTTATAAATTTCTGTAACGCAATCTGGTATTTAGCTTTCATTAGAATAGTGGATGATTCCGACGTGATCGGACGCTTTTTCCTTGCTGAGCATAACTAACATAAAGCTTTCAATCGCCCAAGTAGCACTTTTCAGTGCTATTGTGCGAAGGTGATTAACTTCTTTCCTATTAATGGAGAAGACCCCAGAACGAGATAATCTAATAATGGCTAAGGAAATGGAATGCAACAATTCACGCCCTTCATCACCCAAGTCTAACCCAGGACAAGGAAATCTGCGAGACTCTGAGACTCATGAACGAAAGACTGATGATCCTAAAAATGCAACACGAGGACGCCTACTCCCATGTATGCCACATGGAATCCAGATATATGGACCGTGAAAGCGACTTCTATAAAGGAGCGTATGGACTTTACCTGGCAGTCAAGGAAGCAGCGGAACAGGCAGAGGGTGAGTATCTCTCTTTTCCTAAATGGCCCATACCAGGCTGCCCCCTGCACACAAAACTTCCAATCTCTCCTGAAAAAAGGTCAAAAACAATTAATTTTGATAATGAAGGTTTCCGAACCCCACCAATTAGAAAACAAGCAAAAGGAAAATTATTGAGCAACATTTTCCTCAAATAATAGAAACCTCTAACAAATCTAAAAACCTAAAACTCCAAAATGAGATATCAGAGTCTCAGACAATCCAAGAAGAAAACGACAATCAAAAACCAATTACCCCCCCCCCCTATAATGTTAAAAACAACTAAAAACTACAGGCAACTACTAAAAAAACTCACTTTAGCATATGAAAACCTAAGAACAAAACTTTCGGGAGAGTATATTAAACTATACGTTGATACCCCCAAATAATATCGTTCGCTAACCAAATACCTCAGACAAACCGAAACACCAGAATATTATGTCATAAAACCCAAGCAAGAACGTCCAATCTGAGTTTGTCTAAAAGGACTCCCACGTGACACAGATTTGGAAGATATCCAAGAAGAATTAATCGAACTTGGTTTTATCCCGCAAAAAGCCTGCCAACTTCAAAATAGAAGAACTTAACTTCCACTAACGATCTTTCTAATTACCTTTACCAGAACAGAAGAAGCTGAAAAAATATTCAAAATGACAAGACTCTGCTTCATGACAATAAGAGTAGAAGAATACCGAGCCAGAGGGGTAACCCAATGCTATCGATGTAACTTTTTCAACCACTCAGCTGAGAACTGTTACATGGCCCCCCGCTGCCTAAAATGCGGAAGCTCACATATGACACGAGACTGTGATATAAAAGAAAAAATCAGTAATCCGGAATGTATAAACTGCGACGAAACCAGCCTCGTAATATGGCCGGTTTCAGAAATATGGCCTCGTACGGAGGATGCTCCGCCTTCCACAAACTACCCAAAGAGAACACATTCACAGTAAAAACAAATAAGATCCGAGAAAATCACACCTTTGCAGCAGCTGTAGCAAATAACCCTCAACAGAGGGCGCCACGAGACTCTGACATCCCAACACAAACTGAGGCAGGGAGAAACCGTGACTTCCGCTACAACACAAATAACAGACCAAGACATGCTGATTAAAATCACTCCGATAACTTCTACCAGGCAATTGAACTCATTGCAAACCTAGGTGAAATTTTTAATAAGCTCCCAGAACTGATCAAACATCTACCCAGCATCAAAGCAGCTAAAGGTGCAGAAAATAAAAAATACGCGCTAATGGATGAAGAGAATGAGATCAGAATCACGCTTTAAACTCCTTAGCCTCAGTTTGTGTTCCTGGAACGCAAACGGGGAACTCTCCCATGTTCTAGAACTAAGAAATTTTGTACAGAAGCATAGCCCAAATATCCTTTTATTTCAAGAAACGCATCTGAGACCAGAAAACAAATTCTACATCCCAAATTATATTTCATATAGAAATGACAGAGCAAACCAATCCACACAACACTCCGCAGGAGGAACCATGATCCTAATCAAAAAATCAATACCACATCACTGCCTGACAACCCCATCACTCCAACATGTTGAAGCAACCACCATTATTTTTGAACCACCAAAAGTAAAAACAATTGCAATAGTTTTCATTTACATACCTCCATCCTCAGACAACAATTTATTCATACATGACCTAGAAATTCTCAGAAAAAACAGCAGCAGCGGTGTCATTATTGGCGATTTTAACGCCAGACACAACGCTTGGAACTGCTCCCAAAACTCAACAAGAGGTATAAACTTGAAAAGCTACACAGACAAAAATGACATTCAAACAGCATACTCACCAACACATACACGTTTTGGAACAAATTCTGCAAACACAACTGACTTTCACTAACATATGATTTCACACACACACACACACACAAATACAAACACAAAATTGTCTCACTACCTGAACTCTCATCAGATCATAACCCCATTTTCCTAGATTTTAACTTCCAAACATCAATTGAAATTAAAACTCGTGCAGTTACCACCTGCTGGTCTAAATTCAGACAACAACTAATAGAAACCATTCACCCCAACCAATTTTACAAATATCAACACAACAAACAAACTTGAAGGCAAAATTATTGACCTCACAGACAAAATCAACCAAGCATATGAAAAGGCATCCACACCAGTTACAAACAAAGACATCAGATACACCGCATCCTACATCAAAAACCTCATGAAATCCAAAAACTATTTACGAAAACAATATCAGAGAACATTAGATCCAGAAATAAGAACTGAAGTGAATAGAATTCAAAATTTAATTAAAAAAGAATTTCAAAATTTCTCAAACAAAAGCTGGAATGACAAACTTAAATCTCAAAACACACAAGACAACTCACTATGGACACAAACTAAGATTCTTAAAAATAAAAGATGCAGTATACCACCTCTAATTATCAAAAATCAAACTGCAAACACTGACATACAAAAAGCTGAACTACTTGCAAACACACTCGAACAAAACTTCAAAGAAAACAACAGACCACCATACTCAGACACAACCATTGACACAACAGTAAAAAACACAATACACACCTTCCTGACTTCCACACCACTCCAACACTCCATTGAACCAGTTTGGCCAGAAGAAATACAAAACTACATCAAAAAGGCAAACAATAAAATAGCTCCTGGCAAAGATGAAGTAACAAATAAAATGCTTAAAAACTTTCCATCTAAAATCATACAAATAAATACTTATCTAATTAACAAAATACTAAAAATGCAATATTTTCCAAAATGTTGGAAAACTGCAATAATCCTAAACAGATTCAAAGAACACATTTACCAAAATAATATAATAACACCAAACCAGTATGGATTCACTGAAAAACGCTCTACACTTCAACCCCTTCTTAAAGTAACAGAATTAATCTCCTCAGGACTAGAAAAACAAAAAACCACAGGTGCTGTTTTTCTAGACATACAGAAAACTTTTGACAGAGTATGGCTAGAAGGACTCATCTACAAACTAATCACCTACTCTTTTCCTAACCCACTAATACATCTAATACACTCATACATCACAAACAGGGATTTTCAAGTCAAAGTACGAAATTCACTATCAAGCCCCAGAAACATTCCTGCGGGAGTTCCACAGGGCTCTTTAATTGGGGCCCATTTATTTAATTTTTACCTGAATGACATCCCCACTTACATACTCACAACACTAAATATGTATGCCGACGACACAGCAATCCTTGCCTCTTTTAAAAACTCTAAGACTGTCACAAAAGCACTTAATAATCACCTTAAAATACTAGAAAAAAAATTTTAACACATGGAAAATAAAAATAAATGACGATAAAACAACTGCAGTTCTTTTCACAAGAAAAAAGATACCCCCCCACCCACCCACATTCTATCAAACTGACATCCCATGATCTCAGACAGCTAAATATCTAGGTGTTACCCTTGACAAAACTTTAACTTGGAAACAACATATAACACAAACGCGAGATAAGTTCCGGAAAATAAAATACTAAATCTTCCCCTTAATTTGCCGGAACTCAAAAATGACTATAGAAATCAAATTGCTTCTGTACATCTCGATTTTGCGTCCAATTCTAGCATACGCTTGTCCTGTGTGGGCTTTTGCATGTAAGTCGAACCTAAATATTCTCGAAGTATCTCAAAACTCAGTTTTAAGAACAATAACCAAAGCAAAATGGTATATTAGAAATGATGAAATAAGAAAAGCTCATAAAATTACTACTTTCAGAGAACATATCAAAAAGCTTTCTATAAACTTCTTTTACAACCTCCCCTTCATCGAAAATCAAAATATGAACAATCTTGAACATTATATCCCCCAGCCAAATTCAAAAAGACCTAGAAGAATTCTAATTGACTCCTATCGACCTCCTTAATAAAACAACTTTTAACTTCAATTTACTCAATTTATTTAATTTTTAAATTCATTTAATTCCAGACCACACGCGGACATTGCAAAATCCTCCAACATCTAACTCATTAGCACCCATCAGTAGCAGCCAATGGCATTACTTCCCTCTGTCTTCCATCAACCAGTAGCAAAGCAGCCTCTCCATATTTCCATCTCAAGACATCTCTGAAAATTTTTCCCAACTCAAGTCTCATCTAATCCGGATTCAACACCAGCCAATAGGAATACAGTACAGTAACAGCCGACCAATCACAGCACACCTTCTCGATTTCTACCTTACAGAGAGACTATTCGCCAAGAACTCTGATACGAGCTTGAAGGCCGCTTGGGCGGTCTAGACGCTCGAGGATAACGCAACTTGCTTTCGGAAATAAAATTATTTAAAAGTATAATAATGGATCCGTATCAGTTACAATTTTTTCAGTAAAGTAATTATTCAGGATATCTATCCATATTATTTATGCAAAAACATTTTCATTTGTGTGAAAAATTTGTTTCTAAAAATTAGTATTCGTTGACTGACTATCTCTGTTAGACCTTTATTATAAGTAAGCGATCTTTTCTAAAATGTTGTACAATCTATTGAGATTCGTGATGTACTGAATGTGTCTAAAATATCGATTAATGTTATTGATTACTATATAAAATACTTACGTTTGAATTTATTTTTTTTTCAATCTTTCATGTTTGTTTATATTCTTTGAATGTGATAACTAAACCTAATCAGATAAGATGTACGTAATTTTCGAAATCAATTCTGTTTGTTACAAATGTAATTTAATATTACACTTAAAATGGATTATAATGAAATCGTATAATTAGACAGTTTAGGAAATACAGTCAACTAAAATTACATAATGTTGTAAGAAAAATATGCCCTAAGGTTAAAAATAAACAACCTGTGTTTGTAAAATTGGAATGTTATGTTGGATTTTCACTCAAATTAAATATAATTTTATGAAAAATAAGTTAATTGTTAGTAAATAATTATCTTCAGTTAGAAATCGTAATGTTTTCTTGCAATATATTACATTAAATATTTTTTAACAAAAAAATCCCATTTGTAAATATGATTTGGGGGACAGAGCAACTTGTAAAATGGGAGGAAGAATTTTTTTTCTAATGTAATATTTTCTTAAATATTATTAAATAATAATAATGTGAAAATTATGTACATGTGCAAATTATTAAAATTTCCTTTATTAGTGTGAAATTTTGTTCCGCTTATCTTTACTTTTAGAAATATAAAATTCATTAACTCTTTTTAACACAGTAGATTGTAATGCATTATTGAATTTTTAGATAAGGAATTACTCCTCTCTTTTTAGAAGGTTTAATTCTTATAGTAAGCTCTGTCTGCTGCAAGTAATTAATAAAGTATATCCCTATTATTTTTTCTATTATTGTTGGTGCTATTGTTGATTGGTGTATTGCTTCAAAAATTAGTAAGTGTTTGTAATTCATTTAGAAATTACTCAAATAATATTTTCATTGCCATGGTGTTCATTGTGTTTTGTAACCACGCGTGACGTGCCCTCGGGATACCCTAACGAATCTTGAGTCATTACGGCTCTTCTCCTTTTCAATAAATTTTTGCATTCTTCTTTTTCACACGTCTGGATCCCAGTTTTATCCCTTTTCTGGCAGGGCAGGACCACTTCTGTTTCTTATTCATTAAACTTCACCATTTCTTCATCACACTACAGATTGTACTGAATAAAAAATAATTCTTTTAATCAAAAAACTTGGAAATAGTAAGACATTCATTACTTATTTGCTTAACGTTGAACATTTGATTTACAGTAACAAATGACGTAGTAAGAATAGTTCTTTTTAATCTTTTGTGCAGATAATTGTTTTACAGAGTATTGCAAGAAAACAATAAATTGCAGCTAATTTAATATCAATTACTGTAATAATCCAGGTTTGAGAAATTGGGAAATGATTTTATATGAACATTTGATCGCATTGGTATTGAAAATTAAGGAATTTCTCTTATAATTAAATGTATTAAAATTTTAACATAAAATTTCAAGAAAAATTTGTCTTACATTAAAATCAATTTTTAAATTATATAGTATGCTGAGTGTAAATTTGTATGAAATGATTTACGAACTGAAATAGAGACTTGTTTCATAATTAAGTTGTATGCGAAAAATTAAGTTGGAAGCATTTTGTAACTGAATTCAAAAGTTTGATTTATTTATTTTCTCACCAAAGAAGCAAACATTGCATCGGGCCTTGTGTCTTCTGATATTGAAATAGTCTTGTATAACAAGGTGAAAAATTAACTCATTCTTTGAAATACTTATTATTCTTTGGTAAATTATAATTACTTGATCCTTTGTTTTCATTTTGTTAAAATATGGTTATAAAATTCACAGAAAATTTCATAACCTGTTTCTAAGACTTTCTCATTCGTTTTCTAGATTTTTGTATGATTGAAAACCTCATTCTATTTAGAAATGTTGAATTTAATTCTGAAATATATATTTACAATATGTGTTTCTGTTGTCTCAACATAATATACATTCATCTGATCTGACATTTTTTAAAAATTATCTGAATGTTATTTTTTTCCTTCCATTTCACATGTGTTGTTTAAAATTTTATTTCATATAAAGGTTATTCTGAGTTTTGTAGTGCTAGTAACTTACATTCTTTATCCATGCCTAAAAATTAGAAGAATAGCTATGAATTTCTAAAAGGATTTTTTTTTCTTCTCGTATTTTGAAAGGAAATATATATATTATTTACATTTTCATTAATCCATAAATTTCAATCGATTTTCAGTAAGGCATTTCTATTAAAATTACTTTCTGTAAATATTTTTTTATATTAATTTCTAATTGCTCTTAAATTTGTTCTATATGTACATATATATGTCTGTGGTGTGTTGAATCATAAATTGTGTACCATCCACACAAACAATGAATTATTTATCATCTACTCCATTAAAAAATTCAGCTTTTTCAATCTAAAATTATACTTATTAAATCAAAAATAATCATTTCTCTGTCTTTTTTTATATTTGTTGGAGAATCACAAGAAAATTTATTTACATGGAATAATGGAAATCTGCAATGAATATTACATTTTTCTTTTAGTAATTTTCTTTATGTAACATGAAATTATTTAAGAATTTTCAGATTTAATGTCTGTCCTTTTATATTAAAGAAAACTAACGTATTAAAGTTTAATATAAAAAAATAACACTACTAAATTTATTGAAAGTAACTACAAATTCGAATTTAAGTATAGGAATTAAAATGGATCCATATCAGTTACAATTTTTTCAGAAAAGTAATTATTCAGGATATGCTTCCAAATTATTTAAACTAAAGCATTTGTTTGTGTGAAAAAGTTATGTTTCTTGAAATTAGCATTCGTTGACCGAGTATCTGTATTAGACCTGTATTATAAATAAGCGATCTTTTCTAAAGTGTTGTACAATCTGTTGATGATTTGTGGTGCATTGATTGTGTCTAAATATTGATTAATGTTACTGATTAGAATATTTTAACTGTGGCTTACTACTGAATTAAAAAGTTTAATTAAATTAAAGAGAAGAGAAAAAAAATGAATATCTCTTAAAGAGATAATTGGAAACCTGATGTAAGTAATTGTTTAGAAATCATACATTCACAAATATTTCAGAATAAGTTTTACTAGCATTCATTTTTAAAATTTATTTTGATCATCTTCTGTGAAAAATGGTTTTTTTTTTTTTTTTTTTCAAATTTTCCTTAAACTTTTTACATGAGTTATTCTATTTAACATCTTGATATGATATCGTTTGCATCTTGATAAAATTTAATAAGATTCTTGATTTAAAAACAACTAAGTGTAACTTCTTAGATGTTTTTCTTGTTCATACATGCAAGTGAATTTTATTTTCTCTTTCCCTCAATAATTTCTTTTTATTTAAAAAAAATTAAGTCTCTCTCAGCCCTATTCCTTACGTGGAATAACATTGCAAACTTTATGTCTGTACTTGAATAGATGTATTTTATATATATGGGTGTGTGGTAAATTTATTCTGCATTTCGATTGATCCTTTTAAGTACATAACATTGTAGATTGCTAATATGAATAATAATTTACTTGATTTCAGGAAACCATAGCTTGCAGAAACCCTCTGCATGTAGAAGACACAGTGTGGCGTAGTGGCAAAATATACGAGGTATCAATTACTTAAAAAAATCATTTATTAACATCTTCATGACCACCATTCAACTACAGAGCTCTGCTCTAGCCAATGACAACGTGTCGACTGCGAAACTGTCTGGTGTCTGGCGGGCAGTGTAACGGTTTCCGCTGTTGCAAGCGGAAATGACGTCATTCAAAGGGAGTATATCATTTCCAAGAATACAGTAACAAACAACAAAATGCTTACAAGCTATGACGTCACAACTTCTCCCCCGTTAAGATCTTTTTACGTTAGTAAAAAGCATTTCAGAAAGATTTACACACTATAGAATTACAATATATGCATACTAATGAGATAACGTAAAACAAACATATACAATAATACACTGTGATTCCATATACAAAAATTATTTCCGCGAAATTATTACATTAAATACATCATCTCCACATATAATTTTCCATTAAAATAGTCTACTTAGGCAATCAAATATACAATTACAGCATCATTAATCTTCTTCACAAACAACAAAGTATGAATATATACTCATAAAACATTTTACACATATATATGAAAGTTATGACACATACAATCATCTAAAATATCTGCAATACAAATATTCAGCAAATGCCAGCAACATAAATTAACCTTTAATTATGCAACATTTCTACAAAGCACATAAGCATTTTCATACCATGACAGTTATGGATCATTAATATTAATTTGTATGGATTTTTTTTGTACACTGTATTTTATTATCAGAGATTCAAAAAATTTACTTATTGCCAAAGAACTGTCTACACTCTCAGCTATACTTGAAATTCCATCATCATTAATGAGGTAATAAACAACATTTTACGTTTAGATAATTTATAGTCTGATTCATTACTCGTAGAGAACACTTATGAAAATTTTCATTAGCAATTTTACCTACACATTGAAATTACATAATCTGAAACCTTAAAAATTATAAATTTAGAAATAAAGCTCTTACTAACATGTTGGTATTATAAACACAAAAATTAGGTAACAATATATAGAAATAATATAAATTAAATGGGGTTTCAAGACCTTCCTTTGAATGTTTAAAATACTGAGTTATTGATTTATTGCAATTTTTATTAATTATAACTAATCTCTCTCCATTATCTAAAATTATTTCACTCTCATGCAACTCTAAATTATAAGGAATATTTAAAGACTTTTCCCTGTCTTTCAATCTATTTCGGTCATTTATTTTATTCAAATAACCCAACATTTTTCTCTCTGTATTAAAATAGATCCCATTTTCTTCATCTTCATTATTTGCAGTGAATTCGTGTTTTTCTTTTTTGTTCATCAAACAGTGCGCATCAATCTAATGTTCTGCATCTTTTAAGAACTCAGTTATATCATTTTCTTCACAATTAAGATCTTCATAATTTAATGGATTATTTATAGAAATACTTGACTGCATTTTCTGAACTAAGAAAGGCATATTTTCTTTATCAAACACAACATCGGCATGTTTGTCTGTATCTTTCTCATTTCCATTTTTTAAGTGACATTCATCTCGTAGAAAATCTGATTCTGTTGAAAAGATACATGATACAGTTTCTTTACCTTCTAAATCATGATCAATTTTATAACCTTTTGAGTTCGACAATGTTTTAGGTGACACATCTTCGTTACTTAATTCTGGTCGAATATCATATAACATATCACCATCTTCTGATACTAAAGTTTGAGTAAACTTATTATCTAAACCATCTGATACTTCCTCACAAGTAAAGTATCCAGCAGAACAGTTAATATCACCTTGGATGTTCATAGAATCATAAAATGGAATTTTAATACATTCTGTTCTTAAACTAACATTTTGATCAACACTTTGATGTGGTATAATTTTGAACAAGGCAACTGAAGCAGAAACTAAAGCATTTTCAAGCACATCTCTTTTATTTAAAATCTCACAGTCCATATGCTCAACTACTTGAAGATTAGAATCTGTATTTATGGTGAGACAAGGAGAACCAAATATATCAATATTAGTTTCATCAAGTATAGAATCTGTGATGAAAATAATCTGCTCAGTTTTTTTAGAGTTTTCCACCTCTTCAACATCTTTTATCAATGGCATTAATTCAGCATCTTCCCTTTCAGCTTGCACAAGCTGATCCACATCAAGTTTAGTTAATTCAGCCTGGAATTCATCAGTAGGAAGGGTTTCATCCACTTCGGGATTTATATCTTCACTGTTAATGACAATCCTTTGGGGTTCTTCTATCAACTGTTCAGAAGTCTCTTCTTTTCCCCTCAATTTCTGTCTTCTTGTTTGAACCGCACTAACTTGGTGCAATGAAGTGTTTCCTTCCTTTTCGAAGAGAGCAGTAGTCCTATTCCCTAGAAGATAATGACCACGATACAGTTCATCTGGAATAACAGCTGTTTTTGTGAATGTTCTGCCCCACTCACATTCAAGAAGAACTTCTGCTAGTGGTAGGCAAGTTGAACTAGCATCTAAAGGTTGTTGCACCCATACATGTTCACCAGTCATATCTTCAGGTGTCACAAATCTACGGCAAACAATATCTATAGTGGCTCCAGTGTCGCGAAGGATTTCGGTACTGAAACCATTTATTTTTCCATGAGAAGTATATGGCTGCAAAAAATTTGTTCTTCCATCACATTCAGAAACAGAATTTACAGGCTCTGAAGCTTTCTTCAGTTTTGGACAGTTTGGACGTAAATGATCAAGAGCGTTACAGTAAAAACACCTCGGTTGTCTTCTTTTTTCGAATTCCTTATTGTGATTAGGTCCAAAAAGTTTTCTATCAGGCTTGTTTGACTCATATTTGGGATTTTCAACCTTTCGAGGAGTTTTGTCAAATCTTCCAAACTTGCTTGGTCCTTTAACTTCATATTTGTCTCTCGAAAATGAATTAACTGGCTTAGCTCGAAATGTTTTTCTCACATCTTCGAATTCTTCCAATTTTTCAGCCAATTTACTTGGTGAACTAATTAGAGACCATTCATCCAAATAGTATTCTTTAAACTCAATCGGTGCACGTTTTTTCATCTGATCTGCAATGATTAAATCCCGGAGTTGATCGAAGGTTTCAACTTTTAGTCCAGACGTCCATCCATCGAAATAGGTCTGTAGTTCATGATAAAAATCTTGCCAGGTACGTTCAGCAATTTTCTGGTGCGTATGAAACAGTTGTCGGAATTTTTCGGGAGTTAACTTAAATCTCTTTAACAATAATTTCTTCACGTGATCATAATCATTGGCTTTTTTCTCAGACTCACGAGCAATTATCTGCGTGATTTCTTGAGGTAGTAGCCCCAACAGTTGGGTTACCCAAAGTTCCTTTTGTAGAGATATTCTACTAGCTTGACGCTCAAATAGTACTAAATACAGGCTAATATCTTCCTTCATATCATATTTATGAAGAAGCTTGCTCAATTCCTTACTGGGTATTCTTGAACCTTCCATTTGTGGTTCTTGAGCTAATCTTATTTGAACTTCTAGCTTTAATTTTTCCAATTCAAAACTTTCTCTCCGCCTTTTTTCCTCAAACTCTTCCTTCTGTTTTCGCTCTTGAAATTCCCTTTCTTTCTCTTGAATTTCCCATTCTTCTTTCCGTTTCCTTTCCTGAACAAATTCCTCAAACATCGATTTGACGAATTCCTCTTCATATCCATCACTCTTAAGAATAATTTCTTTTAAAGTTATCATCTTCATATCCTGAGTAATTTTTAAGTCTAATTCTTCCGCCAATCTGATCAAATCCTCCTTTTTACCCTTTGCCAAATAAGCCATTTTCTTAAGGAAAGAAATAAAATAACACCAGAAAGCTAATTGACTCAAATAAACCTAAAATGTTGACCTATCTACGAATTTACAATATCAAACTAAAAATCTTTCGAAATGTAACTTAATTTCCTTTTTCAAAAAGTACCTAAAAATACTCACATAAATACAATAAAGCATTCATAGAATTCTTATATTTCAAAAATAGAACTAAATGACTTTCTTTTAAATTAAAAAATTTAAAATGAAACTTGACACAATTCTTATTACCTTAAGTGGTGTGGTGTAAGCCTCTGTGGTGTTTGTAATTAAATTAAGAAAGATCACACACATTCAAAAAAAATATCAAAATTAAATTTGCATTTGAAAATCTAAACGAAAATTATTCCTTTTAACAACACAGTTTCAGTTCTTAATTAACACACATAAAATAAGAAATGCAGTAAATTGTTAGAATACTAATACGATTTTCATACAAAACTATATCTCTCCAATATTATCTAATATCTCAAAACGAAACTTCTCTAGACTTTTCTTAATAATATTTATAAGATATTTATGATTTCTACACACACAAATCTTTTCATTAAAATTCAATAATAACACAATATATATATCGTGATAAATTAATAGCTTAATACAAAATCAAAACAAAACTATACTGCATCACAACAAAATTTTCTTAGCAAATTAAAATTACAGAAAATAAATTTTTTATGTAAGGAAAAAAAACACTTATCTTTTTTATTCATCTTTTCTTTTGACGACAAGACACAATTCCAAGGTGCAATTCCAAAAGAAAAATCGAACACAGTACTGTAAGCACTTCTTCAAAACCTTTCTTGAAGACGACGATTTTGGAGTACAGGGAGTACTTTCTTTTTTTTTCCCAGTAAAACTAAGTACAGGGAGTACTTTCTTCAGTAAATTAAGTACAGGGAGTATTTTCTTCGAACGGTAATCTCTTTTTTCAAAACTGAGTGCAGGGGCACTTTCATCAAACAAAAGAATAAACATGTAGGGCGGACCTTCTTCTAAACAATTAAAGTGCAGGGCGCACTTCTGGTTTCAAACGATTAATTACGAGTGCAGGACGCACTTCCTTTTCAGACGATTATTTCCAAGTGCAGGGCGCACTTTTTTCAACGATCACTTCCAAGTGCAGGGCGCACTTCTTTTTTCACACGCTTTATTCCAAATGCAGGGTGCACTTCTATCAAACGAAAAAGTTAGCAATGTGCAGTGCAGGGCGCACTTTCTTCAAACAAAACAGTTAGCAATGAGCAGGGTGCACTTAAAACAATAACCAGGATGGTTATATCATCGGCATTCTTCGCCGTAAAAGGTGTGGCTCTTTCACCACATATCGACACAACTTACTTTCACCACATATCGACACAACTT
>BMAW01047893.1:25085-56159 GCA_019974015.1 Nephila pilipes
CACCACATATCGACACAACTTACTTTCACCACATATCGACACAACTTTTTTTTTTCTGGATCGGGATCCTATCCCAGCGCTAGTCACCAATTAATTTAAGCTGTGGCGTAGTGGCAAAATATACGAGGCATCAATTACTTAAAAAAATCATTTATTAACATCTTCATGACCACCATTCAACTACAGAGCTCTGCTCTAGCCAATGACAACGTGTCGACTGCGGAACTGTTTGGTGTCTGGCGGCAATGTAACGGTTTCCGCTGTTGCAAGCGGAAATGACGTCATTCAAGGGGAGTATATCATTTCCAAGAATACAGTAACAAACAACAAAATGTTTACAAGCTATGACGTCACAACAGCTATGTCCGATGAATTATAAACAAGGACAGCTTTTTCAAAACAAAACAAAAAGACTCGAGGTTATGTATAAATCTAAAGATGATTTTGTAGATCTAAGTCTCCAAGATTATAAATAAAATTTATATTTCGATAATTTTTAGTAATTACTAAAACAGTAACATAAGCTTGGATAGTAATTAATACTTTACTAACAGACTTTACTTCCTCAAACACACGTAAAATATTTAAATTTCCCAACTGACAAATATCAAAATGAGTTTCCTTTATTTATAGTTTCTTGTTCAGAATTAAAGCGTTTAGTAAAAAAAAATATAGCATTTTTCGTTAAATGTTGTTGTTTCAGTTGACAAATTTCTTCTTTAGCTGAAAAAAAAGTTCAAAATAAGAAAAGGAACACATGGAGTAACATTATGGTAAGATTTTCTCTTAGGATTTAATTTGTATTTAGAAATCTGGTGTTTGTAAAAAAATCAGATGTTTATAAAATGTGCGTTTTTAATAATTAGTTATTTCGCTAATATCTGATATTCCAAAAATCCTAAATTAGAATTTATTGTGAAAAATAATTTCTTGGAAATTGAATGATTTTTTATTGAATTCACTAATCTATTAATTTTTTTTTTCCTTAGAGAGAACTGGAGATGCATTTTATTTGAATAAATTTCTTTTTCTTTGGTTATTCAATTTTGTGAATTAAACACTTCTATTTAGCATCCGTGTCTTCAAAATGTCTTTGTTTTTATTTTCGGGATATTTTTATAATTTATTCTTCGTCCCTCCCTTCATGCTTTTTTTATAATATGTATTTTTTATGCAATTTCCTTTCTTCCATTTCCTTATGGTTTTGTCCCATGAATGTTGAATTATATAATTCATTATTTTTTTCCTTGTGTTCATGAAATAATTTTTTGAGTGCACTCTCGATTTAATCTAATTTCTAAATTTTTATGTTTGAAATCCTTAGAATAGGATGTTATTTGCTTTAGGTATTGAAAATAATTTACACCTTTATGGTATTTCAGTTCACAGCAATGACTAAAAAGGTATTAAAATATTATTCTTTTCCATATATCTGAAACCTGTGAGATGCTATAAAAATTAATAATTCTTTGTTAAGTTAGTAAAAAAAATTCTGTGATTGAAACTAAAATATGAATATTTTTAAACATATATCAATTTAACAATTTGTTGCAAAAAATTGAATGTATTCTAAGAGCTCGCATTTCAAATTCACAAAATGCGACAAACTCTTTTATGGGAATCCAGACTTTTTAAAATAGCAGGTAGTTTATTCTCACTATATTTATAAAATCTTAATTCTATTACAGTCCTTTTTACATAAGTTTATTCATAGAATTATTTTAATTCTTTATAAGTTAGCAATTGTGTTTGGCACAAATTAAATAATTATTTGCTTAATCTTAAGAAGCGAATTAAATTAATATGTAGTCAACTCTAACGATACCTGTAGAAAATAAAAATAAATAAATAAATAAACCAGATTTATTATTGTATTGAAATTTGTTTTTGTTTGGAATTAATAACTTTAAAAGAGCAAAATTTAAACACGAAAAAAGAATCTAATTGAATGTATCAAATTCAGCAGTTGATTTTTTTATCGAATTGTAACACATAATTTTAAATCTAATTTTACAAATTGGTGACAAACACAAGACTCAAACGCAACAAATCATTTGTGACGACGGATCATCTGATAAAACAGTTGGAAAATACTGTGTCTATCATTCCATCGAATTGATAAAGCATGATTGACGATCCGAATTATAAAAAAAACCATTTTTTCACAGCTTAAAAATTCCTGATGAGAAATACAAATTTAATTCGTCAGATCTAAGTGCTTTTTGCATTTCATTATAAAAATATGCAGAATATTAATAATGCATCAGAAATTAATTTATGAAATGAATAATAAATAGTGATAGTAAAAATTAAAATACATATTATGTCGCTAAATACATAAATAGTTTAATTTGGATGAATATTTCAAGAGCAATTAATTCTATTTTATCCAATAGCAGTGCACAATCTCAAAGAACTGTTTCAAGTTTACGAATTTAGAGAAAAGTAATTTCTTTTTGTCATGCAAGATGCTTTATTGTTTCACAAAGAATGGGATAAAACTTATCATATTGTATTTCTTAATTTATTTAATGGGAAGAAAGGATCTAATATTAAAACATAATTTGTTTTTCTTGATGACAATGTATAACACGTGGTAAAAGTCTATAAAAATCATTAATTTCTTAAAATCTCGAGGTTTAATTGTAAGGTGATTTTCTGAATTCTCATGGGAATTTAATGCTTATTTTACCGGACCGGAGATATGTTGACTATCTTGCTCTAAATTGCTTGAGCTATTTTAGGATACGAATTAAAGAAATACGCCAGTTCTTATTTAAAACAATCAAAATACAAGAAAGTTTATTTCATTTTTACGACATTTATATAAGGTTTATCCTTCACAGTCGACTTAACAAATGTGATAGTGGATTCTCTTATGGTTTCATGGAATTAGGATCATTCATTTCTTAATCATTTTTTTATTACAAGACGACACTTCAAGAAGAAGAAACATGCACAAAACACATGAATTAATCCTAGAATGGACTTAAGTCCTTCTGCGAGCTTGGCGCTCATTGAAGCGTCTTACGCCTTTGGGGGCTTCATCTTTACAGCCATAGGCTCTGACGAAATCTACATAACTAGTGGGCCTCAAACAAACACTTTATAAAATTTAAATTATAACTACTAGAAAAATAACGGATCCTTACAAACAAGAATGAACAAGTTAAAAAATTCAGATGTTACCGAGGTCTTTTAAAAAACCTTTAACATATGAATAATTTATGCACTTTCCGCTATGAAAAATGATTCAAAAATCTTTGGGAGAAAACGTATCGTTTTCAAGTACGAAAAAACAATATTAAGTTTTACAAACAAACGATTTGCAATCAATATTTTTTGCGTTTAAATTAATAGAATATACTTATTTGTTCATTTTAATTTTGGAAAAAAATATATTATCAAAACATAATAAGTTGCAAATAGGATGTGATTCGAAATGACAGCTAATATTCCGTGAAAATGGCGTACTAGAATTTTATAAAATATTTATCTGCCAGGTTTGAAAGTACTCGAGACTTATATATCAGATAGTTCTTTTAGAATTCGAATCTATATAGAATTTCTAAACTTCACATTGGATCATTTTTTTTTAATAATACCAAAGAAAATATCCTACAAAAAAAAAGAGGGCAACAGGCGAAAGATGTCCATTAGCAGGGCAGAAATCATTGAAAATATCAATACGGTTGTCTTCTGTATTCAACATACCTGAGGAAACAAAACTTTTTTCCTCTGAGAATTGTTTTTTGTATTATTCACTGTCTTGAATTCACCATACGCTTAATCTTTGTTAATTTGGCCCAAGTCGGTTCTTTGAGTTTGAAAAAACTCTCTCCGCAATATTTGTTTCTATAGACCTTTGAATGCATTCCTCGATTTTTATTTATTGAATGGTTTCGAAATATTGAGGAGTGTATATTTTGTCACTAAAGATATTATTTCTCCATTTTATTTTTCAGTAAAAAAAAACATTATGTAATTTTTTCTTTTAATCAATGAAATAAGTACGATTAAATAATATTATTTTCATAATGTTTTTTCTTAAACTGAGGTTGAATATATGAGCACAGTTAATAGTAAAAAGAGTATTTTTCGCCATTTTTTAAAATAATATTTTCCAGAGATAATTTCAGCTCTATCAGCGCCCAATTATATCTTAGAGTATACCGAGATAAATTAAAGTTACTCAACTATTTTCTTATATCAGGCACATGTTCTTGTGCAAAAGCTTCTAAACATACGTTTACAAACTCACCATAGGAAAAATGGCTTAAATTTTGTTTAGAAATTTTATATTTACCAAATAGTATAACTTATCTTAACAATATTGGATGGTAGTTTACTGCCAAAATAAATAATATTCATTTAAATTATTTTTTATTTATTTTTTGTACGTTTTTTTTTTTTTTTTTTTTTTCACATTTCTGGAATATCGTACCATTATGCTTTCATAGAGTATTTTCCCTCAATAATAATTAAATACAGAGAGAGTTTCCCGGCAAAAGAAACGCTTTGAAATGTTTTGAATAGTAAAATAATAATTTTTACACAATACTTTTCTGCCTGATTTTTAAAATAGCATTTTTCTCTTTGTTCTTTTACTGAAAATTTTTTAAAAAAATATTTTAAAAAACTTCATTTTGCAAGTTTAATATTACATCTTAGCATTTCCATGAAATAAAATTTAAAAAACAACTGTGCATTCACGACACAACGGAGGTTCTAAACAGAAATCTATGAACAGAAATGATAATTATTCCTCGTAATAATATGAAACTAAGTTAAAGGTTCTGGAGAAAACGTATATTTAAAAATAATTACTTTAAAATTTATACTTGTGAAAAATGTATACAAGTGAACACTTTCGTTTCTTCATTATCTCTGACAAAATGAGTACTAGCAGCGCCCTCTAAAAATAAGCGTTGACTTCCACAAAAAAGTTGATTTAACCAACTGGCCTTAAAAAAACACTAAAAAACTACAAATTTTAAATCTAGTTTGTGAAATATTTAATTAAATCTTCTAGATCAGTATCAACCTTAATACATCGTGCATTATTCATTTAAGGTTTATTTCATGTTGACATTTGAAAAAAGTATACGGTGGGTTAGTTTAATTTTTAAAAAGAAAAACACTTGATATTGCTTTGATTATGGTTGCTTCAAAAATTGAAAATAAAGAAATTTGTATAACTAAATCGTGTTCCGAAGAAGTAAATAAAAGTTACAGTTTCAGAAAATAAAACAAATAATGACTTTTTCGATCTGAATCAAAACAACAAAATGCCATTGATCCGTGAAAGGAAACTGAATCAGCTTAAAGAACTTGGCTAGAAAAATGTTTGCCTTTAAAAAAAAATTTGCGTGTTAACACTCCAATTTTAAAACAACTCAATATTTCGTAGTTACACTGGTGAAATTTTGCTAATAATCGGAATTTTTAAAATTAAATTTACGTTATAAATGATATTCTAGTGATGAAGAAATGTATTTAATAAAAATACAGAAAAAAGCATTTCAAAGTCGAAATGGGATGAGAAACATAAAAATTAATTCATTCAAAAAATAAATCTTCTAATGTTACCCAAATCACATTTTTAAATATAAAACTCCTTCGCTTAATAATTGAAAGAACTTTCTCATGCTTTCGAAATGAAAGTAGGTCAAATTTCAGATTTTTGAGAGTTTGATAAATATATATAGTAACGTCTTGCATTTATTCATAAAATTACGCTCTGTACCATATGCTTTCAGAGAGCAAGTTAAAGCAGAACTGAATAAATCAGAATCCGAATGCATCATCGCATAAGCCGATTATTTTTAGTAGGGCACATGTGTTTTAGTTCCAAAGTCCGACGGATCAGTAGAATTTGGAACGATCACGAGGTCACCTTTAAAAAAGAAATGCATGATGCCAAATATCCCGCTAATTTGTTATTCGCAAATTTTGAGGTGAAATGTGTTTTTGTGTTGGTATTTACAAAGCGGTTTTTACTATTGATAATTATAGCTCCGAAATACCACTATCAAATTCGAAGACTGTATGAGACCTTTATTCACGAAATATCGTTGGTAGTAGAAAATTTTGACGATTCGTACTATGCCTTTCTCTGTTGTATTTTTTTTTTATTTCTTCATAACAATATCTTGAGAGTATTTCCAAGTTTCCTAGAAATGAAATAAAAAAAAAGAGAAGAGAGTTTCCTAGAAATGAAATGTATCCTTAATATACATTTATTCAACAAAAACACATATAATTAATTCTGTTTTAGAGCGGATGAATCTTCAAATGGTAAGATTTGAATTACACACCACTATTTTAAATCATGATTTTTTGTTATATAGATTATATCTAGCGCTTTCATTATATTTCAATCTTTTTTTTTACATTTCCTAAAACGGCACTCACCATAGAGCAGCCGTGTATAATCATGAAAACATTGTGGGGACCTTCGCACATTCTATCAGTTATATTACATTAACGTTTAACCCCGAAATAAATATGTATATATTTGGGTGTGTTGTTGGAAATTTATTCTGCATATTAATTGACTCTTGTATGTGCTTAATGTTGTAAGTAATTTATTTGATTCTTGGAAGCCAAGGGTTGCAATAAGTCATTGCATGTAGCAGGCACATGTCTGATTAATTATACACAAAGACAGTTTTCAAAAGACTGGAATAAACGTATCAATCTAGTGATGATTATGTAACTCTAAATCTCCAAGATAATAAATAAAAATTAAGTTTCTATCTCGATTGCTTTTAGTAGTTACTAAAACAGTAACAAACCTTAGAATAAAAAATAATATGTTACTAACAGACGATATTTCCGCTGACACTCGTAAGATATTTAAATTTCGCAACTGATAAATTTTAAAATGAAATTTGTTCATATATTATTCAGAATTAAAGTGTTTAATTAAAAATAAATAGCATTTCTCGTGAAAATTTGTTGTTAAAATTGACAAAGTTTCATTTGGAACACATGGAGTAACATTATGGTAAGATTTTCTCTTAGGATTTAATTTGTGTTTAGAAAATTGATGTTTGTAAAAAAGAAATCAGATATTTTTAAAATCTGCGTTTTTCGTAATATGTTATTTGGCTTGTATCTGATATTCTAAAAGTCTTAATTTAGAATTTATAGTGAAAAATAATTTATTGGAAATTAAATGATTCTTTAATGAATTGGCTAATCTATTAACTTTTTTTTTTCTTAGAGAGAACTGGAGAACATTTTATTTCAATAAACTTCTTTTTCTTTGGTTATTCTATTTTGTGATGTAAGTGCTTCCATTTAGCATTCAAAGTCTCCAAAATTTCTAGTTTTTTTTTCTTTTCGGGTCATTTTTATAATTTATTCTGTATGACGCGCTATCTATTATTCATTTTTTTTTAATTACATTTTTATATATATTCATTTCTTCCACTTCCTTATGATTCTGTTATTTGAATATCCCATTATATAATTCATTTTTTTCCGTACGTTCATGGAATAATTTTTTTACAGCCCTCTCCATATTTATAACCTGAACTGTAATATTTTATATTCGAAAATCTTAGATTGGAATGATATTTCCTACAGGCGTGAAAAATAATTTATACCTTTGTGTTGTTACCGTTCATAGCACTGGTTGCATAGAAATTAAAACAATGTTCTTTTCATGTGTCTGAAACTCATTTGATGTTAGACGTATGGAGGCAACCCTCGGATTTTTATTTATTGAATCGTTTTGAAATATTGATGAGTGTATATTTTATCATTAAGGAAGTTGTTTCAACGTCTTATTTTGCAAGAAAACCACTGTATGAAATTTTTCTTGTAATAAATAAAATAAGTACGATTTAGATTAGAAGGAAAATAAAATAATATTATTTTCATAATGTTTTTTCATAAATCGAGGTTGAATATATAAGCTCATTTGAGAATAAAAAATGTATTTGTTGCTATTTGTTAAAATTACATTTTCCAGACATAATTTCAGGCCTAATAAACTCCAAATTATGTCTTACTGTGTACATAGATAAACTAATATTAAACAATTATTTACTTCTTTAAGGCACATGATCTTTTATAATAGCTACTAAACTTGCTTTTATAATTTCACCATATGGAAATGACTAAATATATTTAGCAATTAGGAGTGTAATTACATAACTTGCCTTTACAGCATAAGATGGTTGTTGAACAGCTAAAATAAACATTCTTCCTTGAATTTTTAATTGTGATTTAACTTTTTTCATAAAATTTTTTTTTTTTTTTTTTTTTACTTTTCTCGATTAACATGCCATTATGCTTTGTTTCTTAGTTTTTATTGTATTTTCCCACTGTATTTTCTAAACTTGGTGACTGTTTTCCAGCAAAAGAAACACACTGATTTGTTTTGAATAATAAAATAACAATTTTTACCCTATGTCTTACTGTAGTATCTACTAACTTTGACATTTTTTCTTTCCTTATACTGAAAATTTAAGACTTAACAACAATGAACTTCATTTTTAATTTTGCGAAGTTAATATTACCACTTTGCAATTCTATGATATAACATTTAAAGCATAACTTTGCAGTCCTTAAGCAACGCAGAAGCTAAAATGAATGCTGTGAACTAGAATTATGTTTATTCTTCATAATGTCTAGCTGAATTAAAGGTTTTGAAGTAAAAACATGTCGAAACAATTATGTAGTGTTACTCTCCCCTCCAAACATTGGTTCAGAGCCTCCGCTACGTGGCGCTGGCAGTATTGAACGCAAGGAGGGAGAAAAAGGAAAGTTTTGGGGAGTGAGTTGAAGGTCTTCGTAGCATGGGAACAGTTAAGTAGGCCTCCCTGGGAGTGCTACAAACTTATTTAAATAAAGTTTTGTCAAGTTTTAAAAGTTGTAATTAATTTCACTACATCTTCGAACCACAATGAAATATTACACTGGCGCAGCCTGCCAGGCTACAGTAAATTTTGAGTTTGTTTGGAATGGAGTGAATTTTGTGAAAATGCTGATTCCTTGGATTTGCAAATAGCAATGGCTTTCCTAGCGAAATGGGAAATAATGACTTGCAATACGTCGCTCGAGAAATGGTCATCGAGAATGTTTCAGAGATGACAGTAATGGCATTGTGGAATTCTATTTTGAAAACGGAAGAGTGTGAGGAAGAGTTTGTCAAAAATTGCTTAATACGCAGATAGAACATAAAAAAGAACTAGAGGTAAAGGAAAGAGATGAAAAGAAAAGACAAGATGATGAAAGGAAACGCAAACAAGAAAATTGAATTTGAAATCCAGAAATTATCCTTAGAAAACCAAAGCATTAGAATGAGCGAAACGAATAATTTAGAACTTGTTAAATCGAAAGTAGAGATGTAAAACTATCTCCCACAATTCGATCCAAAGAACAACGATATTAGCTAATATCTAGTGTTTATTTGAGAGACAAGCTAAAGGACTTGAAATCAAAAGGTAAAATTGGACTTCTCATTTGATCGGACTATTGCCATACTATGTTGCACACGTCATCGCACGTAAAAACGAAGAAATTACGAACGATTACGTGAAGGTGATAGAAATTCCCTTGAAACGACATAAGTTAACATCAGAGAAATTTAGACAATTGTTTGTGAAGCATCAGAAAAAAATAAGACATCACTTGGGGTGATTTCGCATACGAACTGACAAACTATTTTCACGAATGGATTCGAGGTCTGCTGATTAACACTTTTGAAGATTTGTACGATTTGATAATGACTGACCAAATCAAAAGGAGAACTCCACCAGAAATGTATGATAATTTATTGATGAATGGATACATTTCAAAAAACCGGATCAAATTGCCTCAAAATTAGATGAGTGTAAAAATGTCAGAGCGAGTGTCAACAGAAGATCGAGAGAAAATTTCCAAAGAGAGCATTCAGCTTTTATCAAACGACCGCCATGGGAAGAACAGAAAATTTACCAGTACGGAAATATAATCCACCTCATTCAGCTGTCAACGAAAAGAGTGCAACAGCTTTAATTGATTCTAGATCGATGATAATTGTGTTGTACTCAGATCTCATTTGGGATGAAAAGAATGAGGAAGGAAAAATAATTTGAAAAAGTGCATTTGGAGAAATAAGTAGAAGACTCTCTTCCCAGAGTAGCTTTTTCGAAACCCATTCAATTGGTAGCAGAGATCACGGATACAATCCAAGGTCAAGCGATCTCCCAACAAAAATAAAAAATATACCAACTCTTGCAAGAGAATGTAAACGAAACCGCAAGCAATGAATCACCATTGGAGATTAATGGATATTTCTGAAGTAGACAGAAGTCTGATTTCATTACCAGAGGAAGGCCAGAAATATTGTGGAAAGGGACATGTACCTTAAATGAAGAAAGGGAAGGAGTACTTAGAATATAAGGGGGGAAAGGATTATTTGAAGGTATTGTTCGACTTTCGAAGAAAAAAGCGTTTGAAAGAAAAAGTGCAAAGGAAAATGCAGAAAAAAGATAGAAATAACGGGAAAAAAAGGACAGCAACAATGTCAAAGAGAATTGGCATATTTATAGGGAGGGAAATTATCTAGTGCTCAAAAAACTCAAAGAGAAATTTTTAAACGATGATACAGAAGAAAAAATTCCCATTGATGGAAAGAAGGAAGCAGAGTTCCTTAAAATACCGATACCGATACAGCCGGAAAAAAACAGAGTGTTTTACGGCAGAAAATTAGGTGGATAGAATAAGTGATTTGCAAGTTACCCCTCCGAATAAAAAAGATACAGTTTACAATGAACTGAACGATTCTATTGCAAGGGGAGAAAAGCTGCAAACATCAGTCCCGCAAAAGGTTCATCAGGAAACATGTTTTAGATACTATGAGTCAACTCCCCGCTCTACGAAAAAGTTCATGCAGTGAAAATCTTCAACAAAAAATAAAGAAAAGAGTTATTGAACTCCCTGAACGAAACCTTCCGCTGAACGTCGAAGAACTTTAACTTGACCCTGGGATGGGAATATTTACACCTCAAGAAAAGGTGCTACTTCTACTATGAAGAAGCGAAACTCCTTGCCCCGAGATAAGGGAATGAAGTCCTCCCATAGCAATAAACGACTACCGATGTGGTTACCGTATGGCGTTCGAAATTAACACGTGTGAAAAGGATCGACAGTTTTCACCACACTACGCGGTCAGTGCACTTCAAGAATGTATTCCCCCGACGAGTAAAGGAAAGAAGTGTCCCTCCCCCCGTTTGGGTGGCCGAAAAGGCATGTTAAGGGATTTTGCTAATGGGTTAGCAATTTGGTTATTTTTTATTTCTTTTTACAGACGCAAAAAAAGGGGGACTAAAAACTAAGGACTTTTTTTTATTATTTTGTGTTAAGAATTAATGAACAGTTATTTTTCGCATGGAACATTAGAATATTTTTAAGAGCTCAGTATTTAAATAATTTTTTATTTGATTACCTTCGGGAAAAAAAAACTATTGATTGAATGTGAATATTATTTTTAAGGAGTATTTTATTAATTTAGTTTTGGACAAGGATATGTAATTTTAAATGTAACTACAATAACTTATTTTGATTTCATTATTTGAAACAGAAAAAGACCTATTTTGTGTATAAATTTAAAGTTAATGTTTTTTAGTTTACTTTTATTAACATCGCACTAAATCAACAATAGGGCTGTTGGCGACAGACCTCGTAATTTTGAACCACAGTCAAGTGACGAAGACGACACCTAAGCTAGCAGCCCTTCTTTTAACTTCCACAACATGCCAACAAGAGGACTTTGGATCCCGTCAGATTTAACGTGCATCAGCCTCGGCTACACGGTGGGTTTTTAGCGGCCAAGGAACGAATCCGCGACTGAACGAATCCGAAGCCATGACCACTAGGCTAGGCTACCATGACCATAAAGTTAATGAATGTGCTAACTTTTAGAAAAGTGCTTTATAGATGAAACGGTTAAACTCTTCAATATGTCAACAAATATTTTTCATGTTTGTGTGATCTATTATGATAAGTGGAATAATTAATATTTCAAGGTAATTCGCTCGACGAATGTTTTATTTTTATTTATTTTATTTGAAACAGGAAATGATTTATTTTTTTGAAATATTGATTTTGTAAGGATTTAGGAATGCGGTTATGTTTTCCCATTTCTGATATCAATGAGCTCTTTTTGACAAATTCTAATTAAAACCATTGTCTTTTGTCTACTTTTGTAAAAACGATTTGAATATGTGTTTTGTATTCGGCTATATTTTCTACGGTCATCTACATTTATCTTTCTACGCTTTTCTATTTCCTTTCTTCTTCAGTTACAAGTTTATCTCTGTTACGCCTACATATTTTATGAACCTATTGCTAGGTGAGTTCTTATTCTTCAATTTTCATGCTTATTCGTTCGAATGTATTATTTTGGTAGTAATTTTTGTTATTTTTAATTACTCTGTATCGATTTTTAATGCTCAGTTAATTCTCCAATTAATACTACCATTGTACAGTTTAAATTTTCTTACCATCGCCTTATACGTATACCATTTCTTTTTTTTAAAAAAAACTTAAAGTTAAGAATATTTAAATGATACACCAATTCTACAGTTTATAAAGAATATTACTTTTCTGTTAAAATAATTATTGATTTTCATGCAATATTTATATTAATTGTTTTCAGTCTGCCATCTTATTGTCTTCCGAAATGAATTCGTAGCCACGGTTGCCTACTGGTTAAGGCATTGGTCTCGCGGTTTTCGTTGAGTCGTGGTTGGAGCCTTGGTGCCACTAAAGACCCGTCGTGTAGCTGGGACTGAAGCACTTTAAATCAGCCGGGGCCAAAAGTCTTCCCGTTGGAGTGGTGTGGAAGCTAGGACACGTAGTGTGCTAGCTCAGGTGTTGTCGTCGTCACTTGACTGAGGCTCAAAATTACGAGGTCTGTCGCCAGTAGCCCTCGTGTTGCTTTTAGTGCGACTAACAAAACCATACAAAATCCGCCAAGTAGCCGGGGCTGATACACTTTAAATCTGCCGAGACTCAAAGTTGTCCCGTGGAGTGGTGGGGAGAGGAAGGTGGCAACTCAGGTGTCATACTCGTCACTTGACCGAAATTCAAAATTAAGGAGTCGGTCACCAATATCCCTCGTGTTGCTTCTAGTGAAATGTCAATAAAATCAATTAATCACTCAATCCAAAATAAATTCTGTTACAGTCAAGGAGCAAATAACTATCGGATTACTGTATGAACAGGACGTGGGCGTGTGTGTTCAGAATTATCTGAAACAATTAATTTCATATTTTTGGAATCTGCATCAACTTAAATAAAATTCTGAATTTTGGAAAGAAACTTCGTTTCTAGGAAAATAAACTTTTCTTTGATTTCTTTCGAAGCTTCCGTAACTTCTGAATTAATTTCTGTTTTGAAATTTGATTTAGATAAAATTTTAAAAAAATGATAGACATTTTTTCAATCGGCTTTTTTCTAATTTAGTTTCTGGAACCAAATGTCCTGTAACTGACTTTCTGCAAAGTCCCTCTCCAGCATTTCAAGTGAAAAATGCCTCTTCGAAATTGATTTTCTATTGAGTAGCATTTGCCATCAACTTATTCTCATTTCGAAAGCAAAATTCAAAAAATACTTTACTTGTAAAGATTTATTTTAGTGATTCCATAATGAGAATTAATTTAGCTATTCCATAATGTGAATTAATTTAGCTATTCCAAAATGTGAATTAATTTAGCTATTCCATAATGTGAATTAATTTAGCTATTCCAAATGTGAATTAATTTAGCTATTCCATAATGTTAATGAAATGTAATTTCAGCGCTTACATTTCGTCAGCGAAGAAACCTTCAGATTTCCTTTTTTTCTTTTCCTTTTTTTTAAAAAACTTTTCCGGATTTATTTTTATGTCATCTGTTTTACAGGCTTTTATTAACTGAACTTTTTATACATATATTCTTCCTTTTACTTCCTCACAGTTTTTTGTTTGAATATTTCCGTTTATTATTCGGTGATTTAATACATATCTCCATTTAATTAGTTCTTGAAGACAATCTCGATTTTCATAATATAAGTCCTAAATTTTTATATTCAAAGTTCTTAAGATAGGATATGATTTTCCACTCGAATTATATATATTTCATTCTATCAAATTTAAAATTTATATGGAAATAGAACTTCACAATTATATTGTTTCCATTCAAAACAAATGTTTCAAACTGAACAATTATATAGTTTCTATTCATAGCAAAACTTTAAAACTAAGTTAAAAAAAAATTATTTTATTATATGTATCATGTAATTGTTGCATGAATCATTAACATTTGCTAGGTTATACATACATACGAGGCATGTTTTTTAAGTAAGTACCGTTTTGCGATTCCGCCGCCGCAGCGCTCCGGTCGGCGTTCCGCGCATGCTCGCTGGTTACCTACATCTCTTGTCTAATCACTGACGCCATTACAGTCTGATTCTTCATTGTATACGTTGTTTACTGAGTGTTTAAGATGCCTCCGACAATCGTGAGTCCCGCTGATTGTGAAGTACGGGCTGTTATACGATTTCTTAGTGCTAAAGGCGTAAAACCGATCGATATTCATCGTGAGATCTGTGAAGTTTAAGGACAAAACATTATGAGTGATTGAATGGTAAGGAAATGGGTGAGAGCATTTAAAGATGGCCGCACAAATGTGCAAGATGAAGAACGGAGTGGGCGTCCTTCGGTCGTTAATGAAGATTTGGTGCAGAAAGTGGACGAAAAGGTGAGAGAAAACAGACGCTTTACAATTTCATCATTGTCCGACTGCTTTCCTCAATGTTCTCGTAGTGTTTTGTATTGCATTGTGACCGAGAACTTGAATTACCGGAAATTGTGTTCACGTTGGGTTCCAAAAATGTTGACGGATTTGCACAAAAACCAACGTTTAGGCAGTGCATTGACTTTCCTTGAGCGGTACCGCAATGAAGGTGAAGAATTTTTAGACCAAATTGTTACTGGTGACGAAACATGGGTGGCCTACGTCACACCAGAATCGAAACAACAATCCATGGAATGGCTACATTCATCATCACCCAAAAGAGTGAAGTTTAAGCATACAGTTTCTGCCCGGAAAATCATGTGCACAGTTTTTTGGGACAGAAAAGGAGTATTGCTAGTGGAGTTTCTGCCTCGTAATGAGACAATCAATGCAGCGTCTTATTGTGAGACATTGAACAATCTGCGTCGTGCAATCCAGAACAAAAGACGTGGCAAGTTGAGTAAGGGTATCGATTTGTTGCATGACAATGCCCGTCTACATGTGGCTAATCGGACCAAAGATCTCATCAAATCTTTTAAATGGGAAACTCTAGATCATTCTCCATACAGCCCTGATCTGGCGCCCAGCGACTACCATTTGTTCCTGCACTTGAAGAAACACCTGGGCGGTCAGCGTCTTCAAGACGATAACGAAGTCAAAACATTTGTGATACAGTGGTTAACAAGTCAGGCGGCAGAATTTTATGAGGAGGGTATTCAAAAACTGGTGCCACGTTATGACAAGTGCCTCAATATTCACGGAAATTATGTAGAAAAGTAGATTAAGGTACAGGCTTTCATGTAAAAATAAAATTATTGCGATATCTTTGCACGTCTTTTTTTTAATTTCAAAACGGTACTTACTTAAAAAACATGCCTCGTATATATATATGATTCGATACGATGTTTAATTGTTAAACTGAATGTCGTTTTATGAATAGTGAATTAAATTAACATCAAATCTATTCTAATTTTAACGATAGATATAGAATAGGGGGGAAATAATTCTAAATATACGCACTTTTGTTTTACTTATAATTCTTCTTTCTAAATGAAGAATGTAGCTTGATATGCTTGAGTGAGATGCCATTTTCGGCATTTTTAATGATAGATCTCTTAATTTTATATTATGAGAAGCATTTTATTGGTTTATTTTTGGGTTCACAGCACACGGATACATCGCAGTATTACTTATTAGGAATACATATTAAGACATTTTCATACACAACACACATACACACGCTCAACAACAACTAGAGGTTGGGAAGAAGTCTCTCTTTCTCAACGTCACTGCAGGTGGCGTTAGCAGTCCCGTTAAAATTACAGTCATAATGTCTGTTACAGTCGCTCCCTCTGTTACTGACGTCACATCGGCGAGGATCCAGGACGAGTTCTTCTTGACCTGCCTTTTTTACGAAGAGGAGTTTGAAGCATAGTTGATGGACCTTGATGAGGACGTAATGCTGAGGTGTGATAGACCCCAACAGAAACATCAGGATCCTCAAGATTGGCCTCTTTAAATGTAGTAGGAGATCGTTGACTGAGAATAACATAGGGATCATCACTGCGTGGCATAAACTTTGATGTTCCTTGTCGTGCAGATCTACTCAAAAGATGCTTGTTAACAAAAATCCTGTCACTTTTTAAACCCTGTGAATTTCTAGCTAGCCATACGACTTTTATCCGCCCATTGCTTAAGATAGTCTTGAATATACTTTCGCATACTAGTTAAGTTATTTCTCTGAGAAATTCGATGGTAAGTTCTTTCAACTGCATAATGTCCTGCGGTTGGGGAGTTGCGACACTCTTTTTTTGTTTATCGGGGATAATCTATATTGAGTCATAGAAACATGTGGAATATCTCCGGTAATAAGGAATAATCCGGTAATAATATAAGGTGCTCCATGAAGGGAATGATTTCTCCTCCTGGTTCAAAAACAGTTTCGTATATCTTTTAGCAATGTACCCAATTCATTTCTCTGCTCAGGCGTCAGACATTTACCTTCCGCATCAAAAGGTAGGCATGTATTTTCCTCAAGATTAGGTCGGCTTTAGACATCTTGATAATTACTTCGTTAACGAAATCACAAGTTCGATGGATTAAGTCAATAAAGAACCAGTTGCAGTGCTTGAGGTTCAGAACAATGCCAGCTTTTTGTAAAAAGTCCATCTCTAAAAGTGTTTGGTTTCCTTTAGCATAAGACAGAGCTATTAGTGGTGTACGGATGACATGGCCTTCAAGTCTGGTAAGTACACTGGTAGTGTAGACTTCTACTTCGGACTTTGGGCCGTCAGCAAGTGACGTAAAGAGTCGAGTCTTCTGAAAGTTGACTCTCTCTCTCCTTAAGAGGAGGTATGAGACTTCCCCAACAAAGGTGACACTAGCTCTACTATCGGCGCATGTAGTTCTCCATGTGCTCTTTACATCTAACTTTAGCACCACACTTTGATTCGGATTCGAATAGTATGAATGTAAACTGATGTTGCTAAAATTTGCTGAGTCCTTATTTGCTGGTTTTTTGCAATTTTGACATCTTGGTTTCGTAATACTTGGCTTACCGCATCCATAACACGAAACCGATGGTCTCTCTGATCTGTCATCAGTTTTCAATTTATCACCTCTACTGAAAGATGATATAGAACCGGCTAGACCGGTTTGTCAAATTTTCTTTTAGAGGAGCTTCTTTTAAGAGCGTAAGGTTTAAAAAGGAATTTTTTTGAATGGGCCGTCTTCTTTGACGGAACAGTATTTTAAATGCTGCAAAAGACATCCCATTTGTCATCAAGGTGACATCCATTCAGACCATTCGTCTAGGAAATGGTATTTCACTTCATTAGATACAAGTTCTTTAATTGGTTGAGATATGATTAAGTTCTTTAATTGGTTGAGATATGATTAAGTTCTTTAATTGGTTGAAATATGATTAAGTTCTTTAATTGGTTGAGATATGATTAAGTTCTTTAATTGGTTGAGGTATGATTAAGTTCTTTAATTGGTTGAGGTATGATTAGGTTCTTTAATTGGTTGAAGCTTATAATTTTCAGTTCGCTTGGCCTTACTTCGCAATAACTTTTTATTTAAAAACAATAATCTCTCCAAGTGCTCTCTTGAACTTTCTTAAGTTGACGGAAGAGTTGGCTGAATTTCTCGGCAGAAAGCTTGAATCTCCTCAAAAATATTTCTGTGACATGCGCATAGTCCTGTGTTTCATCTTCCGTTTCCCTAGAGATGAGTGTAGTTATGTCACTCGGTAAGGTTCTAATTAGTTAAGCAACCCATTAGCTATCTGGTACTTTTAAAAAATTTATCTGTCTCTCAAATAGTTTTAGAAATATCGCCATGTATTCTTCTTTCAAGTTAAAACTAGGAATCAGCTTCAATTCTAATTTCAGCTGCTTAGAGATGTCAGTGTCATAACCTTGCGGAACACTATTTTTTTTAGCTTAGTTTAAACTTCTGTAACTCAAAATCCATGTAAGCTTTTCTTCTTTGCCTTTCTACCTCCAATTCAGCTTCCTTTTCTTCTTGTTCCGACATCTATTCGGCTTCTTTATTTTTCTCAAGCCGTTTCACAATTTCTTCATGAACCAATTCTAAATAGAATTTCTTTCTTATTTTTCGGAATATAAGATCACTTGTTTCATATCCAAAATTCATAAATCTTTTTCCACAACGAATCCCATTTCCCAAACCAATCTCCTCAAATCATCTTTCTTTCCTATTGTGAGAAAGGGCATTGCTTTCTGTTATTGAGTTCAGTTTATAATAAAAGTGAAAAAAAAATTATAAAAATAACTTTTTTAACACATGGAAGCTGAAAATCAAACCACAGAAAACATTCAACAAAGAAAATATCAGAAGAAAATAGGAGTTATGAAATCAATTAGAGCATTCAATAAATAATAGTTTTTTTACATACACGTTTCCTGCAAACAGAATATTTAATTTATAAGAACATGAAAAATCTCATATAAATGCAACACTTAACAGAGCAACTGAGAATATATATATATATATATATATATATATATATATATATATATATAATGTTTTTCAACCTAATTTATATTCAAGCTAAAAGTATACATTAGTCATCAAACCAAGACGAGAGTAACAAAATACACAGAGGATGTTATGACTCATTGACCTTCCCTTGAGTGAGAATAAAGTTTCAGTTTAAACAAAGGCTACATATACATGTTCTATCTCAATGAAGTAAGGAGATACGATTTCCGTTTGTATTAAGAACAATTTTTGACAAGACTGAATTACATGAGGAGGAACTCCATTTTAGAACATCCTTTATTTAGAATCCTTTATTTAGAGAAGCCTATTTAGCTCTTTATGATAACAGAATGTTTTAATAGTTCACAAAATATTAATAATATATTTTCAGAATGGAATACCAGACTGTTGATTATTTAAATAGTTTAGATATTAACATATACATTAAATGAATGAGGAAGTTTTCAAAAGTTTCGTTTTAACGCAGTTATACAATAATGACGTATAGCAAGGGGTACATTCAAACATATGATAATTCAAAACATATGATAAACATTCAAATAAAGTTTTAATGCAGTTTCGTTTTAATACAATTATACAATAATGACATTCACTTATACATTAATGACAGTCAAACAACATTCAGATAAATGTTTTAATGCAATTTCGTTTTAGAAATTATATTAAAATTAAGCAATGGATTGCTTGAGACACACAAAATCAAGGGAAATATATGAATATATGCAGATTATTTCTTTTTTTATGTATGGTTCTAATTAAGAATAAAAGAATTGTTTCAAAACAAGAAATTTTGTCACTTGGGCAGTTCAGAAGTAAAGAATAGTTGATTTTCAAAATCAAAATATACTTCCGATTCGAAATGAATCGTTAAAATTACCATTCTGTTTATGATATACAGAATTGTTAACTTTCAAAATCAAGATATACTTTCGATTGGAGATAGACCATACAACAATGGTTTCGAAATATGATGAAATACTGTCTTTAAGACAGTATCGATTCAAAGAACCATTAAAATTACATTATTTATTAATGCAGTTCAAAAGATCAAAGGGATCCATTCTATATATCTTTGAAACTAATAAGCATAAACTGTTCATCTTGTGATAAAATCCACCTCTGGACCGCGTTTGGCTCTGCCAGCATTTTATTTATTTCTTTTTAGGTTCACAGTACACGGATTAATCATAGTAATACTTATTAGGAATACATACAAGACATTTTCACTCACAACACGCATACACAAACACAACAAAAACTAGAGGTTGGGAAGAAGTCTCTCTTTCTGAATTTGACCACAGATGGCGTCAGCAGTCCCATTACAGTTTCAGTCATGGAGACTTTTACCAAGAATATTTAAAAAGTGAAATTTTTTTTTATCTAAATGAATGTTTCAATTAGCCGTTGATTCCTCCAGGAATGAATTTAAACATAACATAACATATAATTTTAAATCCATTGTTAAATAGACTTTAGATATATCACTATATTTCTGTGCGTTGAATGATTTTGAAATAATTATTAATTTCTATTTTATCATAAAAGCAGTTATTTCACCGTTGGACAAAAATTATTTTTCAAGTAAACAAAGTTATGTAATTTTTTTTTTTAATCTATGCAACGAACGCTCATAAAAGAGCAGTCGTGTTTTTTAAAGATATCTAAGTTGCGGATTGATCAAGAATACAAAAGGGTGGAATTAAAGTTTTATCACTGTTAAGATAAACCCATTTATGTACTTACATATAAACCTCGATAAAAATTATTTTTCGTTTCAGAATTCAGCAGATTGAACTGTATCTTCGCCATATAGTGCCTGTTTCTTCAATGTAATATTTTTCCTGAAATAAAAGACTCTATATGGTGAAGGTATAGTTCAATCTCCTGAATTCTACAAAGACAGTCTTCAAAAGGTCAAGAAATACTAGTTTAAATGTATTAAATCTGGATGGTGACTATGAAAAAAAGTCTTAAAAATAATAAATATATAATAAATTTCAATCTCTATTATTTTTTGTAATAATTAAGGCCTTGCGCTACCCTGGCTAAACAATTAACTCCTTAACGTACTGTCATTTGCTTCAATCTACGGTCGTTTACTATCCCAAAAAAGATAGCAAACGGATTTAATAATATCTTGATCTCTCTTTAAAAAGGATTGTTTCAGACCGACTCGTCAATTGCATGTTTTTGGATCAAAGGAGATTCGAACCGAACACATGGTGTTTGGGAAAATGGAAATGCAAACACAAAGAAGTACATTACGGTATAGGGAAGGATAATCCCGCTGTTTTAATGACTCGGTGTTTATCTTTTAATGAATTTGCAATCAATGATTTGTGGTGGCAAGGAACCAAATTGTTAATATTGAAGGAAACAAAAAGGTCCATATCTTTTGAACCAACAGTCGAAATAGAACAGAACATAAATTAACTGGAGTTGAAGAAATCGATTGTTGTAAATTTTAACATATGAAAAAAACCTAATTAGAAATGATTTGAACCCAAGATATTTCTCATTTAGTAGATTAATTAGAATAAAAGCTTTTTTCTCAATTTCTACCAGTGAAGGGAAACCAGAATTAAGGAAAACAGACTGTAAACATGCTTCTTAATTTGAAAGGGCTAATTGTGTTTTAGTAAAACATGTATAAGTAATCGAATTTCCAACAGCAATAAAGGATCTTTAAAATCTATTCCTAAAAATAACACAATATCATTTAAAGTGCGGGTTCTTATATGCTGTCATGTAATCACGAGCATCCACTTTTTAAATCATTTCTTTACTACAGGACGACACTTTTCAAGTAGTTACCCAAAAAAACACATAAATTAAACTTAAAATTGACTTCAGAATCCTCCTACGAGCTTAACGCTCATCGTTGAGCCGAGCATCTTCTAGGTTTTGTCTTCAACTGCCTTGGGCGCTGACGAGTTCTATATAACTAGAGGGCGCCAGTGCATCACACTTCCTTTTACAGAAATTGCAACTATAATGAAAGAAGAAAACATTAATGATACACAAATTCAAACATAAAGTGGAATATAAGATGTTAAGAAATATTTAGCCTTTATTTTAAATGTTCAGGTAAAAAGTGCAATATAATTCAGGAATCTGTCCAATCAGTTTCTGGTAGTTGACTCAGTGCATCAGCAAGTGAGAAGCATTCAAGAAATCCTTAATATAAGTTTCATCGGTAGGAATATGTTTTGTTACAGGTGTCTTTCCGATATCGCCAAATTCAATATTATTTTTAAAAATTACTCCGATGTTGTTAGTTTGAATGTTAAGTTTTCTAATTTTGTTCACATGGGTGTGTTTTACACTATTATCAGTTATATATGAACTAAATAACTGTATGCACTTAGCCTTTCTTAGATGGTGCAATGAGATATCAATCTCGCATACATTTTATGTGTGCTATCAGGTGAAAGAGCAATAACTTTATCATCTATTTCGAAATTTTTATACTTTTAGCAACAATTATGGTAATAGGCATAGTTCGTTTTATTAGTACAAGAAGCAATACCAGTTTGCTCGGCAGTAAGATGAAGTTTGATCTTCAGATCCTTAAGAAAATTTGTAACAGATTTTAATTGTCAGATGAGCATGGAAATATCTTCAGTCCAAAAGTCTTTTAGAATCCATAGGGGAACAGTAGGACGTCGTCCATATGACATTTGAAATGTACTAATAAGTGTTGTTTGATTAAGTACTCTTTGATAAGCCTATAATAGCAAAGGTATATGCTTATCTCAATATTTAAGGTTTCCCTTTATAACATAAAGTATCATATTTTCAACACAACATTCTAACTTTTGACGAGACCATTGGATTGTGGGTGTCTTGGAACAGAAATCCTAGGAGAAGATCCTATTCTTTCAATAAATTCTTTTATGAGACTGGATGTAAAGTTAGTGCCTCGATCAGAAGCAATTATTTTTGGTAAACTAGTTCTTAAAAATATTTGTAATTATTCATTGCAAGTCGATTTTGCAGTTACATTCTTTAGATAGACGAAGTCAGACCATCGAGTGCACTAATCTGTTGTGTACAGTATAAATTGTTTCCCCTACTACTAGGTTTAATGGGGACTATTTTACCAATATTTACGATCTGGAAAGGTTCATTAGGTAATGTTACAGGAGTTATGGGAATTTCTTCGGATGGTTTCTTTTTAGCTTGTAACTGGCATGAAACACAATTGTTGCAAAAATTTTGCACATTCTTTTTCATGCTAGGCCAGAAAAATGAATATCTTATCCGTTATAAAGTTTTCTTTTTCCGCAAGAACCCACCCCATACACTAGAATGTGCGAGTTCTAACAATTTCTCTGCGATGACAAGGAACAACTAACTAGCAGACGGGTTCATATAAAATCTTATACTTGAGATACAGGAAATTATTCTCAATCATGAAAGCATTTGAACAATTTTTGGCATTTTGCCAATACAACTTTCCATATCAGCACCAATTAAATTGTTTACAGAATCAATGGCACTGAGTTTAGTATCCTACAATCTTCAATAGGATTAGAGTTTATAATAACTACTGTATTCTCAACAGGATTGACAGAATTGTAATCATGAGACAATTGGATTTAATAACAATGAAATTACATAACTTTAAAAATTATTTTTAGTTGCTATCAAATCATTATAAGAAACACTTAATAAAATATCATGCACTAATTTAACGACCATTGCACATATGATTGTAACAGGTGTATATATAACATAAGACTCAGAATTTATAATTAGTAAATTCACATTCATTAAAGGTGTAATGACCTTAAAGAAAAAGATGAAAAAGGCAGATTTTAAAATAACCATTCGGGTACCTTCGGGTTATAAGGATTCGGATACCTTACTGGTTTTAAAAATCGATAATTCGGTTATGGTACCCACAACAGCAGTCGAGGTTTTGTTACCGCATTCTACTTGAATAGTGATTAAAGAATCAAAACAAGTCTTATTTATATCCGGCATTTTGGGGAAACCGCATAAAATATCTGTTGAATTATTAACTATGAGTGAAGGATTTTCATTTTTATTATTCTGTTCATTAATTTTAGAGATCTTTTTTAAAAAAAATATAACGTATTTTGATTCCTACTTTGACATATTTCGCAATTCAATATATTTTTTCTTTCATTAGCTAGGTGCTTTCTGCCAAAACAAATGAAACTTCTATCCAGACATTTAAATTTTTCTTTCTACACGGATACATCCGTATCGAAACACTCCGATGATTCATGCTTTCTCTAATTGCAAAATAAACAACTCTTACATACAACAGCAGATGTTGAGGCGCCGATTAACTGTTTAGTCTCGTAGGTTTTCATTTCCGTCTGAAAACGATTTAAACCTTTCCGGAATGATTTAGGATGGCTGTTATTACATTTTGATCAATAGCAGACACTCTACAGACAAAATCAAAAATATTCGCTCTTTCACGACATTGTATTTCATTTCTGAGGAAATTTAAAAATTTATTAATATCAAAACATGAGTGGCCATCGTTATTACGGCAATAAAATATTTTCGACAACACCTCTTAATTAACCCCGTGATTTCAACTTGATGTTGATTTGTTATTGCTGAAAGTATAATTTCAAATGTTGTACAATAATCCCCCGACTGGGAAGTAAAACCTAAAGTAATGAGGTATTCGGTGCATGAAAGTTTCGGTTGTCTAGAGTCTTTGTTTCCATATTGTGAAGATTTGATATTAACTTAAATATTATGTGGACTGAAATGTCAAACTTGTCTTATAGGACTGCTGAACGATCCCAGCTGTGTTTTTGCACACATTTTTGTCGGAATGTCAGAGACAGCAATTAAGGAGTTGGTTGATTACGAAAACTCAATGATTCTTCTACCTTCAAAAATTTTAATCATTCTCTCCGAAGGAATTTTTTTTTCTTCGTAATTGAAAGAGAAACTTACGACTGTTTGTTGCAGTTACAATCGTATATTGCAGACAAGTATTGTTTTTACAATTGTAATTCTTACTAACATACGTAACTTCTTTTAAACATTCGATAATTGTGAACTTTGGTGTAAAAAGTATCAATTATTGTCCAGTTGGTTTTTGGGGCTTTTTAACTTTACTTTAAAACAAAAATGCTGAATTTTGAACCAAGTGAAAGGTTCAGAAGAAAAAAATATTTTGTTTGTTCATATGCCTGCCCTCTAGGCGTTTGTTTAATAAGCTAATTCACAAAAACTGCGAAGTTTTCCTTTCTGTTTCTGAAACACGTATGTCCTCAAAAGACACTTAGTTATTCTATAAATATACATAATATATATATATAATTTTATTTATGAAATGTGTAATTTAAAATACATAACAATGCGTACTTAAATTGACACAACTATATTAAATAGAATATTTTATCAAATATTTTTCTTGCCAAGCGATATTATTCTCGCAAAGGTCACACTTTTACTTGCAACGGCTCTCATGTGTGAGTTATATTTACAGATAAACCATACTCTTTTAAAAATAAGTCCCTTAACCGTCTGTCTGGCGCACCCTGGATACGATCGCGAAAGGTTGAGCGTATTTCTTAGATACGTTACTGTATTTAAGATTGTTAATTGTAAAATTTGATTGTAATTAGTTAAGAATGAATCAGTGCGTGTATTTTAATTAAATAATATTTATTTAAGAATATGAGGAAACAATTTAAAAATAAAACATATAAGCATTATAAAATGACCAAATGTCATTGAAAAAGAAATAGGTGGTATTTCGATTGAAGTATTTACATTTCTTAGATAAAAACTTAAAGATAATATGAGATTTTTAAGAAAAATGATCTAAATTTAGATAAAAAGGAAAAAATTCAGTTTCACAGTCAGTACATTCAGCCACTTTCCGCAATTCTTTAAGGTTAACTCTATTTCTATGGCAAACACTAGCCAAATAAACAAGCCGAAATGAGTTTCTATTTCTGCTGCATCCGTACCTCTAGCATCCTTTGAAAGAGAGTAATTAGGCTTCGCTGAACAAATATACTTATTAGTCTCTTCAACTATTTTTTCGGTTATGCGATCAGTAATGATACATTTCCAGATGTCCAAAATATCTCTTAAATCTTTGGCTCACCCGATTACTGCAGGTAATTACATGGATACATATCTTGCGTGGTGCTCGTTTAGTTTTCTGGAAGTGATTTTTCCATGACTCGATGATACTACTGCCTTTCTTAAGGTGGGCTATTTAGGCATCTGTAGATCTTTTGTCATTTTCATCATCTTCTGAATTGCTTCTACACTCATTCTGACTTCGAAACATCTTCTCTTTCTAAAATGTATCTGTATCATTTTCATCTAAAACTATGTACTCATCATTAGTATTGTCACATGAAAGAATATTTCTAGTGGTCTCCACATCATTAGGATTCTTCATGTTGAATATTTTGTTTTTACCCGCCATAACTAAAAAGAAAAAAAAAGAGGTGAAATAAATTAGGTGTCATAAACTGTTACACTTATGCAACAAATGCAGTGTCACTATTCCAATCCTAAAAGCCATTAAACAGAAAAATTACATCAAATCATAATGTTTAAGTTTAAAACATTAGAAATATTTTAAAATGACAAATAAAATCAGATAAAACAGAAACTTACCTCAATGGGCTAATTTAATATTTAAAAAAAAAACACTTCATATTGCTTTGACTATAGTTGCTTCAAGCATTGAAAATAAAGAAATCTATAAGACTAGTACATCTCCCAAAAACGTAAATAAAATTTACAGTTTCAGAAAATCAAACGAATATTGACTTTTTCGAACTAATTCAAAACAACAAAATGTCATTGATCAGTGAATGGAAATTGAATCAGGTTAAAGAACTGATTAACTCACGTTAATCAGCTCAAAAGTCGACTAACTTTTGATTAAATCATTAACTGATTAAATCAGGTTAATCAACGAAAAAGTAATTTCAAAGACTGACGGATAAGTAGAATTTGGGCAGATAACAAGGTCAACATTAAAAAATAAATGCTTCACGTCTAATTTCTGCTTCCGCGTATTTAATATATTAATAGGAAGCTGTGAAATGGGCTGTATTTTTGCGTTACTATTTACAAAACATTTCTTACCATTCATACCCAGAGCTCTGAAATACCACTTTCAAATTCCAAGAAAGTATGCGTTCTATGTAATGCTTAAAATAAGCCAAAACTATAGACAACACTTAAAAGAACTAACTTCTGCAATTCCCACTTTACGTACTCGCCTTTCCGGTGAATATATTAAATTGTACACAAATAATTTTGAATAATATCGATCACTTAATAATATACTAAACACTAAACCTTACGAATTCTATGTCACTGAACCTAATATCGCGCGTGCTTTGAAACTAGTTATAAAAGGCTTACCAAGAAATACTGACGTTAATAATATTTATGTAGAACTAGAACAACTCGGCTTTAACCCTACAAAAGTTAACCAATTGATCAACCAGCGAACGAAGCTCCCACTACCAATCTACATGGTCACACTACCAAGAAACGAAACAAATCAAAAAATCTTTGATCTTACTAAAATTTGTTATATGTCAATTACAATAGATAACTACAAAAATAATACCACCACTCAATGTTTTAATTGCAATAAATTTAATCACAGATCATAAAACTGCCATATGAATCTGAGACGTATCAAATGTTGCGGTGCACACCACACTCGCGATTGTCAAATTCAGAACAAAATCCAAGAAATCACCTGTATTAACTGTAACGAAAAAGTACATTCTGCCTCCTACAAAGGTTGCAAACTCTTAACTAAATCACATAAAAACAATAACATTCCACTGAAAAAAACCATCAGAGAAAATTTCACTTTCGCTCAAGCATTAACTTCTTCTCAACAGATGCGCAGCCTACCACTGAAACTCGCAAAAATACACCTCACTATTATAATCACAATAAAAACCATAATCCAGTGATCAACATTATGCAAGCAATTGAACCACTTAAAGAACTTGCAGAAATCTTCACTCTAATACCAGGTCTTTTAACTAATTTACATAAAATTAAATCAGCTAAAAATAACACTGCAAAGATAACGGCAATCATCCAAACTTTAAAGTTAAATGATGAATAATTACATCACCCCTATTTAATTTTTGAGAATTATACTCACATATATTAAAAATTAAATCGCATTCTGTCCCCATCTTTCCTTTTGCATTTCCAATAAAAAGTAAGCTTTTCAATCATTTTAATTCAAAAAAGGGCAACCAATAGCAGTTTCAGCGCTACTCACCTCTCAACCAATGAAAATTCTGTACCCCAGATTCTCATCAAACTATTTTTCTTTTTGGACTTTACCATCAAAAATGAAAACTCCATCCTTCCAAAGCAGCTTCTAAACTGCTGTTTGTAGAAAATGCAACACCATGAAGGAATCATCAAAATCAAATGAAATTCGCAGCAAATGTCAATTATAGGATATTATGCAAATTAATAAAGTTTCAGAGCCATCGCGCGTGCGCGGCGCGCGCAGCGCCCTCTGAATTGATGCTGAAAGCGTATAAATAAAGTGCTGTAGCGGGACGTTGAAAAAAGTCTATGATTATTTGTTAGTGGCAAACGTTTAGTGAGACCTGAGTATGCCTCCACGACGGAAGAATAAGAAATTCAAGCAACTTACGGAGTTTGAACGAGGGAGGATAATCGGCCTTCGAGAAGGAGGATTTTCCTATCGCGCAATAGCAGCTCGTATGCAGCGGAACAGTTCCACAGTGATGCGAGTTTGGAAGCAGTGGACCGACGAGCACCGAACAACTCGAAAAACAGGCACTGGACGACAGAAGGTGACGTCAGAGCGCGATGATCGACACCTGCTCCGCATGGCGGTGAATGATCGCACAGCTTCCTCCAGGCAGCTGGAAGCACGTTGGTCTACTGCTACAGGTGTACAATTGTCGGCTTCGTCAATTCGTCGTCGTCTGCTGCGCCGTGGATTGCGTGCAAGGGTGCCTTTATACAGGATTCCCCTCACGGCGAATCATCGACGGCTGCGTCGGCAGTGGGCTCTTGAGCACAGAGACAGGCGAGCTGATTGGCACCAAGTTGTCTTTTCAGATGAATCACGCTTCAATTTGTGGACCCATGATGGCCGTGTTCGTGTTAGACGTTATGCCGGTCAACGCTGCCTTCCTGAGTGTATTATTGAACGACATAGTGGTCGAACACCCGGAGTTATGGTCTGGGGTGCGATTTCGTATAATGGACGATCCAATTTGATACGAATTGAGGGTAATCTCAATAGCAACAGGTACGTCCGTGAAGTGCTACAGCCCGAAGTTCCTTTCCTTCAAGGCATCCCTGGAGCTATCTTTCAGCAGGATAATGCACGCCCACATGTTGCGCGGACTGTTCGAGACTTCTGTTCAGCACAACGCATGCAACTTCTTCCTTGGCCTGCTTATTCACCGGATATGTCGCCTATTGAGCACGTGTGGGATATGGTTGGTCGGCGTCTCGCTCGTGATCCGCGTCCTGCAGTTTCCAAAGACGAACTTTGGTTGCGCATACAAGCGATATGGAATTCTCTTCCTCAAGCAGATATTCAACATCTGTTTGACTCCATGCCACGTCGTATAGCAGCACTTATTGCAGCGCATGGTGGCTGCACCAAATACTGATTTCGGACGCTTAATTTGTTACTTTTGTTTTGAAAATTTCATCATTTATTTGTATCAGTACAAGTCGTTTCTGCATTAAATTTCATTTGATTCTGATGATTCTTTCATGGTGTTGCATTTTCTACAAACAGCAGTATATATTCAAGATTTGGGCTTGAAGAGCGCTCCGCGCTCTAGGCGCCTATAGAAACGTCAACGTCTTTTTTTGTAATATTACCTTCATGGTCATAATACTTGAAACGGCGCTAATCATACAGTAGCAATGTAAAATCAAAATAATTCAAGATATAAACCAATGTTTTTATATAAAACAAAGTACATTAATTATTATATATTAAATTCAAAACAACCATGTTATAAACACATAAAAAAATTAATTATATTTTCAATTTAATCAATCATTTATTGAAAATTTCTTACTGAAAAATTTTGCAACACATACAAGCTTTTCCTTCTTAATTTCCAAATATTTTTGGATTACCTGATTTAACCGCGTGGAGGTAAGGCGAGGCTAATTTGAGTATGATTGGCGAAGTGTAGTTTACGCGTCATACTCTTCTAGACCCAAAAACGTGGAAAGAACACAAACGAATTTTATTTATTTTTTAAGGAACATGAAAACATTGCACAAAATAAGAATAAATTTTTTTTAAAAAAAATTGGAACTATTTTAACAGACAAATATTTATTATATAATGATTTATTAATATTTTCATAACATTTTTCTCTTACTTAAGGGATATTAGTCTATATTGCACCATATCCTTCATCAATCTATCTCATAATTAAGCAATGGATACAATAAATTATTTTTCAAATTAAGTTATTTATAGCAATTTGCGTAGACTAAAAAATTACGAATGGAGCAAATAATAGTTATGTATCTAATAACTTTTACTAATTCATGATTTCTAGTCGACATGCCAATCATTTAAATTCTACTTTCTTAGTACTTCTGAAATGCTGTACATCAAATTCTTGAAAACATAGTTTTTAACTTTAAAATTTATTTAAAAAGAGACGTTTGTGAGCGTATTAAAAAAGTCATAATATAAAATCAAAACATGCATTTGAAAGTTTGTAAGTTATTCTATTAAAAATGATAACCAGAATTCTGAGAAAATAATTGTGATATGACATGGCACCAAATATTGGAATCTTTTTTTCTTGCGAATGATTACTCACTAAAAGTCAGCAACCCTTACTATCTCCCCTATGTGAGTAGAAAACTTTTACGATACCTCATGTGGCATATATGGAATTCCCGGTGTTCCCAATGGGGGAAAGAAATTTTTTCCTCGATCCTAAAAACGCCGAGTAAAAAGAATATTTTGACTTATTAAAATTATCGAAATATTAGTTAAAACTTCCCGCAAATGTCTAAATATTGCATTGTTAGGGGAGTAAAAATGATTCCCAAAGTTTCAGAGTACTAACTTGATGGGAAGTTGGTTAAATTAACGATCGAAAATTTGATGACACACAAAGTGAAATTCAGATTTGAACAAAAAACAGTGAACAAAAAATAATTTTTGCATCATATTTTTAAATTTTTCAATTCCATTTACACATTTTTCTATTCCATTTTTTTTTTTTTTTTTTTT
>BMAW01047903.1:0-12822 GCA_019974015.1 Nephila pilipes
CATGCATAGGTGATGGTCGGGAGAATATAAGTTTTGTAAACAAGAGTCTTGTTATGGAGAGAAAGTTTTGATTTTTTGCCAAGGAGTGGTTGCAGAGCGTAGAATTTTTTGGAGGCTTTTTCAGAGATAAGTTTAATATGATCGCGGTAGGTAAGTTTGCAATCAAGGTGGAGGCTAAGATACATGGTGTTGTCAGTCCATTCGATATAACTGTCAAAAAAGTTTATTGGAGGGGGGAATTGAGCTTGACTTTTAGTGAAGAGGACGGCGTTTGACTTGTCCGCATTGATGGCAATTTTCCAGAGGGAGAGCCAATCTTCGAGGGCGTTGATGTAGTCTTGCAGGATGTAGTAGATTTCGGAGATAATTTTGGTATGTATATAGCGTATTTATTTTGTTCTGGAAGTTGGGCTTGCAATCCTGTATATTTTCCCTCTTGCGCCACAAAAACTTACAGTTACTCACTCACTGGAATATTTCCCTGGCATATTTGAGGCATTGTCGTATGACTGACCTCTACAATCACTGAGGGAAATGCTATTTTCCAAAAGTGAAACATCCGTCAGATACTTTGCAGTACGTCTATTAATATTAATAAATTGCAAAAATCCCTCAATGGGTGCACCATTTTGGACATACCGTAAAATAAAAGAGTAAATATTTTCCTGTAAATATATTAATAATTTTATAAATTGTATTTTATGTTGGTATATACAGTTAATTGAAAGTTAATAGAAATAAGGAATTTTTATTTTGACTATTAAAAAAAATTATGCACTCGATAACCTAAATGCACAAAAAGCAAGACGCACAAACAAGTTTAAATAATAATTTTTTTTCCTCCTTAGTTGTATAATTATGAAGCGGGAGTTAAAACATTTCAAGGAAATAATACAAATAAAAAGCTAACAAATATTTTAACAAGATAGAATAAAAAACAGAGGAAAGCTTAATTTAGAAAACGTATTAGTAGTAATTTTGAAATGCAGTTTCCAGCATGCTAAAGAACGACGTGGTTGTAAATAGTTTCTCAAACACGCTACGAATTCCAAGAAAACTACATTTCTGGTACGAAATCCACAGAACGAGCCATAAATCACCATTTATCAATGAGACACGGGGGAATTTCATGTATCCTTACGCATAAAGGAGGAATTGCATGTTTTCTTTTCCCTCTTTTCTCAAATGTGCAATGCTGACTTTTCAAAGTCCTTCTGTTGGCGTGGTGAGAAAGTTAGGAGAGAGGATGCCAGCCTAGGTATCCTCATCACTTGACCGAGGTCGCCAATAGCCCTAGTGTTGCTTTTAGTGCGACGTTAATAAAAAAACTAAGCTAAACTGAAATACACTAATATAAATCAATATTAGTTTTATCACATACAATTAATTACTAGATTGCCTTAAATATTTTTTTATTTTAAATTGTTAACGTGATTTCATATCTAAGAAAATTTTGAGTAAACCATTTTAATGGCAATGACATGCAGAAAAAATTCTGTAAAAGGTTTTTAGGATTCTATATTGTATTGTCTTACATAATACTTGGAATCTCTTAAAAGTTCTCAGAAAAATATATGTTCGTAACTATACAAAATATACAGGGGGTGGATAAAAATATGGAAACACCTTGTAAAATGCATGTTTGAAAAGAAAGATTGATTTTAATGAAATAAGTAGGTGGCGCTGGCGTTTTTGACTACTAACGCCACCTATACAACTTCGTAAATGTGCTAAACAGTTCAGTTGTTGTCGGAGTACTGTTATGTGAGGTTGTCATTGCATTATGTCAGAGTTAACAGACTTCGAACGTGGGCAAATTGTTGGAGCACGTATGGTAGGTGCTTCCGTAAGCAAGGTAGCCGAGGTGTTTAGTGTTTCAAGAGGTACTGTATCGAAGATTTATTCCGCATATTTGAAAAGCGGAAAAACATCATCTGCTAAATCACAGCGCGGACGAAAGTGTGTGCTGAGTGATCGTGACAGACGATCATTAAGGGCAATTGTGACGAAAAATAAGAAGACCACAGCTGCAAAAGTTACTGCTGAAATGAATGTTGTGTTACAGAACCCTGTGAGTACCAAAACAATTAGAAGGGAGCTTCATAAACAGAGAATTTCTGGCCGTGCTGCAATTGAGAAGCCACTCATCAGTGATGCTAATGCCCGTAACAGGAAAAGGTGGTGTTTAAGTCATAAAGCCTGGACTATAGGGCAGTGGAAGCGTGTAATATGGTCTGACGAGTCTTCTTTCACATTGTTTCCCACTTCTGGCCGAGTTAACGTCTGGAGAACGCCATCTCAAGCCTATAATACAGACTGCTTGTTGCCAAGAGTGAAACATGGCGGGGGTTCTGTTATGGTTTGGGCAGCCATATCGTAGTTCTCTGCTGGCCCCATGATAACTGTGTCAGGGCACATGACTGTCAAGACTTATGTGAACATTTTGGCAGATCAAGTTCATCCCATGGTACAAACTTTGTTCCCCGATGGTGATGGTGTCTTCCAAGACGACAAAGCCCCTGTTCACACAGCTCACATTGTCCAGGACTGGTTTTCTGAGCACGAGGAGGATTTGTCCCATCTCCCCTGGCCACCACAGTCACCAGACCTGAATATTATCGAACCTTTGTGGTCTACATTGGAACGGAAAGTGCGTTCTCGTTATCCACCGCCAACATCGTTATCTGAACTTGCCACCGTTTTGCAGGAAGAATGGTATAATATTCCCTTGGCACACATACAGGAACTGTATTTATCCATTCCGAGAAGACTGCAAGCTGTTTTGGATGCCAACGGGTTTCCTACACCATATTAAGCAAAGAAACATGTTTTTTAAAAGGTGTTTCCATATTTTTGTCCAACCCCTGTATATGTTGTTATTATGCTTATCAAACGAAAGAAAGAATCATGATAAAAAGGAAATCTTCAATTTTTGGAATCTATGAACATTATTACAAAAATTATTAACTAGGAGAATTATGTTCATGTAAGTAATTTTCATTAAAAGTATTTCTAACAATACGTGATAAAGTATTTGTAAGTAATAAAGTATTAATAAGTGATTATAAGTATTAAAGTATAAGAACTAAATATATATAATAAATTTATATAATAAATTTCAATTTCTTGCAGGAAAATCTGATTAAACATACACACGCAAATAGAAAATTTCTAGTGATGGGTCTTATATACACTAAAAATCTCTTATTTTATACTGTGTTGGACGAGAATGTTTTCATTTTTGATGTTTTCCTTTAAAACATTAAATTACTGTACAGGTATTTATTTATCTAATTTTCAAACCGTACTCTAGGATTCCTGTTATATGATTGTTTTTCTACACTTACATTACAACAATCTGTAGTAATGTAATATATTCGTTTTATAAATGTTCTTTTTTATTTGAGTTTCAATAATAAAAACAGGACAGTCATTTGAATTTTTAAACGAGTAAAATAACGCTTTCCTTGTTAGAAGCAAATAAAAATATTTCTCTGAATTACAATAACACATCGAAATTCTCTTGGAAGATCATAGTGCATTCAAAATGAAGGAAGCGTGCACTTATGCACATTAATCAATATAATAATATTTTAAAGAGTCCATTGAAATATTTATATATAATTTAATATATACAATTCAGACGTTATTTCATGTTGTTCAGAGGGAGAGAGAGAGAAAATTTCAAAAAAAAAGGGGGGGAAGCGAATTATTTTAAACTGGATATTATTTTGAAAACTTTCTTTGTAAAAAAAGCAAATACAATTACATATTATTTTACTTTTTTTAATGCGATATAAAGATTTGTATATTATCTTAAACATCGGAGCAATACAATTCAAAAATAAAAGCATAATTATCTTTATTTAAAGGAAGGAATTGCCGATTTAGAACTGTAAGCCACTCGTTTCTTCGAAAAAGTGTGATTTCCTTCAAGGCCATTTCAGCCCTCTTTTTATTAGCCCTTACGCCTTTCATAAAACAGGGAATGTGTTTTTGTCACTTTTGTTGGAGACTTAAGTGTATTAAGTGTTGTCCATTTATGAGCGATCTTTAACTCATGCATGCAAATAAATAAAAAGCCGCTGAAGGGAGTATTTTATTTATGTGACTGTCCTTCCCACAACAGCATTTTTATCAATAAATTGGATATATCTCGCTTTAGAAATAAAACTAATATTTTCGATGATTCTCAGCAAATGTTGTAAATATAAATATTTAATGAACTAATATTCATATTTACAACGAATAATAACTGTCTTCAACCAGTCATGTCCGAGAATTACATTTGACGATTAAAATTATTCTTATAATGATCTTATTGATGCCGAGTAGAGAACGAGACGAGGCCCCCCTCAAAAGCGAGGCCCTGGGCCCTGGCCCAGTTGGCCCATGCCTTAAGACGTCCCTGGACAACAGCAGTAGTGACGAGGCTCATGGTTGGGGTCCACCCAAGTTGAAATAATGGAGACACATTACATCCAACGGCATGGTATGAAGAAGAGGTGTTCTCACTAGAATATAACGTCTCCAACAGCTGTACAACGAGAGGAGTTGACGTTGATTGAGAGTAAAGTTTGAAAACGTATTTTGAAATTTTTTTACAGACAAATTGGTCAAGTTTCTTAAGAAATTTGAGTTAATTTCCTTTTTAGATTTTCTGTGACTACAGAGACTGAGATATCAATATTTTTTTTTGTTGTTGTACCAGTATTTTTTTCAGTAAGATTATCTTTTTTTTTTTTTTTTTTTTTCGATATTTTTTCCTGAATGATTAGATCCAAGCTGGGCCATTCTTAGTTTGTGGTTTGGACGAACGATTGTCCTCCCCAATGGAGGCGGGAAATAATAAACATTTTAAAACATCATTGAGAGGTAAAGAACTTTTAACACAAGCAGAACGAAAGAAAATAATTGAGATAAATATTCTTTTGGAGAGAAGTATGACCAAAAACATTTTCATATTTCAAAGGATAATTCCATATCATTACACACTGAAATTAAAAGCAAAATTCCGAGACATAAGAACATCTTAAATAAGTCGTTTACTAGAAATAATGAATAAAATTATCTACCGCAGATCCTGTGTGTTCAGGACAGGCGTTATCATTCGAAAACATTAATGTCCAATTTAAAACTAATGTCATACGGCAGGGGTATTCAACCTTTTAAACTTCGGGGAACCCTTTGAGCTCACTATTTTTTTTGAAGGAATCCCTTGATCAAAGAGAGGGAAAAATAGGATATCAAAGTTTTATCTTACTTAAATTTACAAAATTATAATTGTACCTCTATTTTATCAAAATAGAAACGTCTTCGTAAGATAATATATGGTAAGGTAACTAATCTGTATTTTTTTTTTTGGGGGGGGGTCTAAAATATATTCTATGAATAATAAATAAAAGCAATAATATTTTAAATTATAACAAATTAATAAAAAAAATTAATAACTTCGCTGTGATTGTTTTTCATTGTAAAATATTTTTATGACTGGAATAATTCTTGAAATCTGCAACATGATCTCATCTTCAGCATCCAATCTGTTTTCAAAATTTTCGCATACATGTGTTGAGACATAAGACATTAGATGTTTCACAGCTCTTTTGGCAATTTCAGGGTATTCCTTTCTAATGTCATTTCAAAAATGCATAATATCACCTTGATTAAAATTTAATTTCAATTGAGTGTCGGTCGATACATCAATTTGTTGTTCTCTTTTATTAGTAGTTTGGAGGTGTCGCAGTCTTGAGAAGGAGTTTGGATCCAAGATAATATTTCTTTTTGAACAAGGAAATATTTAAGAAATGTTTTTTGCAGATCTGATTAGTGTCGGACTAAACTAATTTTTACATTTTTATCGGGATTAGCCTTACCGACTATTAAAATACTATACAAATTAGAAAAGCATTATCTTTGAAAATGCAATCAGGCCGAAATTTCAATTTGAAAAAAAGAGGCATTAATTTTACTTTATACCTTGAAAATAGTAAAATAAGAGGGCGATTCTTCATTTGAGCGAAAGAATAGAGACTAATATGCTACCAAATGTGTTTCGATTAAAGTATTTGAAGCACGTGACTTTTACGAAATTTAAGATTTTAATTACTTATTAAATTCTTAAATTCTTAAATTATTTAAAATTACATAAAATACTTATTTATTTTTAATTTTACAATCAAATTTCCTTTAAGAATTCGATCTTTTATAAAAATTAAAAATTTTCCAAAATTTTTGCAATTTGATTAAACAAAAAGTGATATATTGCGGAACTCTTGTCAAAGTTTCAGGGAACCCAGTTTGGGAAGACCTCTGTCATACGGGAAGGAATCATTAACGATTCCCCCTCTTCGGAATTCCTGCTAATGTGTCGCCAGAAGATTTATGCATTGAATTACAAGATACAAACAATGCATAGTAATTATCCGTCGTTTTATGTCAGATCTGGGGATCCATGTGTTGATTACCATACAGAGAGCAATATTACCAGAATACATTATCCTCCGGTTTATAAACCCCAAAATTCCACTTTTCATAGGTAACTCGCAGCACATTCCATTCAAGTGAATATACGGCTAATAAAAGTTGCATCAATTGTAAAAGAAATCATTCAGCTAACTCTCCCCAATGCTCTATGTACATTAAAGAAAAGCAAATATTAGAACTAAAAATCTGGCAACACAGAAACATTATCGGAAGCGAGCCAACGATTTCGACATACTATTACTGAGAATTATACCACAGTTTTAAAAATTCATTCATTGGTTAATGATTTGCAGGAACTATTTGATCAAAAATTTGAAAAAAATGTTAAATTCTTCTCAAACTCTATTCGAAAAACAATTGGTATTCCTCATGCAGATTTTCTAAAAATCAATCGAAACAGTGTTCATACATTTATGCAGAATTCTGGAAAGTAGAGCTTGTACTACATTCCCAACCAGGAAAAAAGCAAGCACTTTCAGTGATAAAAAATAATAGTAATCAAATTCTCTTAATGTCCTTTAATAAGGATGCATCTAATAGCGCAGAAGAAGGATGAGAATGGACAAAATAGTCATTTGTATATTATGTGATACACAATGTTTCCTAATTTGCACTGTAAATAAAAAAAAGTCTTCATTCTCTTCTAATTTTGTGATATATCCTCTAGGGAAAGATATAAATTACGAAATGTAAAATTTCCCTTTTTCATTTATGAATTTTTTGCTGCGGGCCTGTAGAGGACTAAAAACAAATCCATTTTGATAAATATTCCTCCCTTTTCACAAGTAGATTTTTGGCTGTTTCAGGAAACTTTCTTAAAAGAGATGAAGACATTAAATTTTCCCTGCAAAACTATTTTTAGATTAGACAGTATTTCGTCGAATTGTTGTGTGAACTGTGAGCAAATGGTTAGATAAAAAAATCTTTTGCAACGCTAAGCTTAGTTTATTAGTGCACCCGTTTTTGTTGGGGTGCAGCTCTCAACTGAACATTTTATAAATTTGTACAGATGGCGCTACAGTGCTCTGATGAAGTAACATTCTACCCGACGTTATACTTAATAACCGAATATACGTAAAAGATGCAATTTGCTACATAAAGTTTACAAATATATAAATGAATTAATTACAAATTAACACAATATTCACCAATAAGAAGAAATACAATATTCTAAGCAACAAAAAGTAATTTAGTAAATTTATGTTTACTTGGTAAAATTATTTGATGTTTTGCTTCAAATGGTAGATCAGCATTATTAAGCCTTCCACCAACTCTGAGTAAAAAATTCTCATCTATGAAAGGATCTAAAGCTCTTAACTTACTTGTTTTTGAAACACCTTTACCCTTTTTCAAAGCATTGATTTCTGCTTTAAATTCACTTAATTGTGCTATTCTAGCTAAAAATTCAGTACTTTTCTTTAACTCATCTGCAGTTACATATTTATCCTTATTACAAGGCTTCTTAGCTTTAATGTTATTAATGAACCTGAAAATAAAACTAAAAATTCTAATTAATTTTATGAAATTATTTGTAATTTTAAAGAGTTCATAAAAATTTGAAGTACAGTAATTAATTGAAAGAGTCACAGTATATTTTAGTTCATCACTATAAGAAGGATCTGGAAGGAGTTGATTGTCTTCGTATTCATTAGTAAATCTGGAGACGAGAACCACATCTCGTTCTTTAAAAGTTCATCTACATTGCAGCCTCTAGAAATTAAGTCGGCAGGATTGTTCTTGGAGCTCACATGTTTCCAATGACAATCTTTTGAAAGTGTTTGGATCTCAGCCCCCCTGTTGCTGACAAATGTTTTGAATTTATGAGGCTCAGTCTTAATCCACGCTAAATCGATTGTTGAATCCGTCTACAACCAAATTTTATCAATAGGTAATTGTAGAATTGGCACAACTTTTTTGACTAATCTCGATAGTAGTAAAGCTGCAGACAGTTCCAACCTGGATATGGTGAGTGTTTTTAAAGGAGCCACTCTGGACTTGCTGCATAATAGTCTAGTTTGAGAACGTCCAGATTCGTTGAAGCATTTAATGTAGACAACAGCTGCATAGGCACGTTCTGATGCATCGGAAAATCCATGCATCTCAATCAGTACTGTTCCAGGAAGTAGAATACACCTTGGAATTTTTAAGTTATTTACTTTCAATAATTTTTGATAAAAGTCCTTCCATTCTTCCATAGCATCTGGTGGTAGCTGTTCACACCAATCTAATTTTATTTTTCAAAGTCCATGTATAAATATCTTCGCCTTCGTAACAATGGGTCCAATCAGGCCTAAAGGGTCATAGAGTCATGCAATTTCTGAAAGTACATCTCTTTTTGAGAAGCTGACTTTGTCATTAATCTTTACCTTGTATGTAAGACAATCCACCTTTGGATCCCATAGCATCCCTAATGTTTTCACTGGAGCACCCTGAAATTCCTTATCAAGCACATAGGAAGATGCAGATAAATCTTTCAACAGTTCTGGGCTATTAGATACCCATTTGTGCAGCTCAAATCCACCTCTCAGGAGAAGTTGAGATATTTTGGTTTGTAGTTTTTTAGCACCCTCTAATGCAGACTCTCCAGAAAGAACATCATCCATGTAAATATCGTTAGAAATCACATCTGCTGCGTCAGGAAAGTCCGCTCTTTCTTCATCTGCTAAGGCCTTTAAGGTCCTGGTAGCTAAAAATGGCGCAGAAACTGTCCCATAGGTTACGGTAGATAGTTTATAAGTCTTGACTGGAGCATTTGCACTAGTTTTCCAAACAATTCGTTATAAATCCCTTTGATTAGGATCAACAAGTATCTGCCTATACATTTTTTTTAATATCTGCACTAAACGCGTACTTGTGTTTTCTAAATCTACTGACTATGGAAAAGAGATCTTGTTGAATAATTCCTCCGTTTAGTAAGATAGAGTTTAGAGAAAAACCAGTTGTTGTTTTTGCACTTGCATCGAAGACAGCTCTTAATGGAGTAGATGCCTTTTCTGGTTTGTATATGGAATGATTAGGAATGTAATAGTTAGTCTTATCCATAGCTTCATTTTTAATCTCCTCCATATGGCCTAAAAGTTCATATTCCCTCATAAATTCGTTATACAAAGTTCCCATAGTATTATTTTTGTTTAATGTTTCCCAAATACCATTTAGTCGTTTGACCGCATTCTGTTTTGAATATCATAATAATGCTTCTGTATTTTCCTTTATGGCAACTGAACTATAAATCTCCCCGTTTTATCTCTTTTATAATTTTTCCAAAATGTTCCTCACAATAAATTTCCTCTTCACTTTTAGTAATTTCTTTAGAATCATCTGGAAGTGATTCCAGTTCAAAGAATTTCTTTACTGTTGCATCTAAGCTTGGTTCACTTATTAAACAACAACTGGTTTGTTTTTGTGTCTGAGGAAGGGTACCTGTGACTAAATAGCCAAATTTTGTATTTTGTAAAATTATGTTTTCATCCTGCAAATAATATTGCTCTGGATTTAAAATTTCAAAAAAATAGTTCACTTCCTATCAATATATCAATTTGACCTGGCATATGGAAATTAGAATCTGCCAGCTCAGTTGAAGCTGGAATATTTAAATCAGCTATATTTAATTTCGATACAGGAATCGCATAGGTAATTTTAGGTAAAAGTGAAAATTACACATTGCGCGAAAAGGTATAATCACGATTTGAAACTTCAATATTAGCTGAATACTTCGCGGATTGCGTAATTCCGTTAATGCCTGTTATTGACTGATTTGCAGACCTAAGTTTAATCCCTAATTTCCTTGCCATATATTCTCTCATTATACATAATGTTGACGCGTTATCTAGTAAACCTCTTAACTTAATTCTACATCCCTCAGCAGTTTTAACGAAAACCACAAACGTATTTAATGAAATAAATTTATTTCCAAACGTCAAAACAGAAACTTCTGCTTGACCTTCAAACCCAGAAGTATTCGAATTGGACTCTTTCTCCACTTCCTCTTCCCCTTCACTGAGACTTTTAACAGCAGAGGGAATGATTTGATTCGTGAAGCAGTGAATTATGTAATCCCTTACAACCGTTAACTGTACATCGGTATTTAGACACACCAGAATGGAGTCTGAGGCAATTTGTACAAAGTTTGTTATTGCTTACAAATTTCTTTCTGTACTCCACTGACATATTTCAAAATGTGATACATTTATAAAGGGAATAAGGATTTCGACATAGCAAACAAAGTTTAACATTTATTTTTTTACTATTAACTACGAAAGATTTGACTTTAGCTGGCATAGCAGTATCTTTATGGATCATTTTAACACTAGGAATGCGAGTAATATTTTCTAATACGGCACTTCTCTTTTCTAAAAATTTCATAACAGAATCAAATGTTGGAATTTCTGCTGTTTTCAACGAAAGTTTGAATTGTTTTCTCGATTCTTTATCAATTTCTTGAAGAATTATATTTATTAAAATTATACCTGATAAATCATTCTGTTCATATTTCATAACTTTAAGTGCTCTAATGTTTTTATTAATACAATCCATTAAAGCGCGCAATTCTTTTGCTGATTCGCTATAAATTTTCTCATAATTTATTATTTCAAGGACATGAGAATCTATCAACTGACGTTTGTTTTCATAACGATCTTTTAATGCTTTAAAGAAGGAATCGAAACTATCGCTAGACGATCCCAAGAGCTTTGCTTCTTCTTTTTAGAGATGCTCGAAGATAGTATAGCTTTTGCGAATCATTCAATTGATCATTATTACTTATTAAATTAATAAATTGGTTTTTGTAGGTGTGGGCGGGGCTAGTATTTCTAAGCCGTTTTGATCGATAAAGTTTCTTAGAGTGTTACCTCGTGATGAGTTGTACGTACAGCTCTTGCTAGTGTGCTTAGCGTTTAGATCTCCGCAAATTAATGAGATCGGCCCTAAATTTAGAATAGTATTTATATCTCATGGAACATCAGAGGCTCTAACAGATCGTGAGATATACATCGAGGTAATTAGTATTGGATTTCCATCTGCTGGAGTGAGTGCAACAATAGTTGCTTCTGTACCGTGTAATGTGGGTGTTGGTACTTTATAGTGTGGGAGAGGTTTTTTGATTAAGATAGCAGTGCCACCATAAGGTCTATTTGCTGTTGTTGTGAGAGGTCTGTTGTCTCTGTGTATGGTGTAGTTTGGCATTGAGAATTTCATACCTGGTCCTATATATATATATATGTATATATATATATATATGTATATATATGTATATATATATATATATGTATACATATATATATATATGTATACACACATATATATATATATGTATACACACACACACATATATATATACATATATTTGTATACACACACACACATATATATATATATATGTACACACACACACACACACACACATATATACTTACTTACATTACTATAGCTGGAAAATATTACAAAAGATTTTGCAAAATATTACTGAGATTTTTGATAAAACTGCCCTTATTAAAAATATTTAGGAAATTGTTAACCATATAAAAGGTAAAGAGATTTACTCTATTTATAGTTAGGACTTCGAAGATTTGTTTAATTAAATAGATGTTGAGGATTTAATTCATGTTCTCATGGTTAATTTTTAAGAATTAAATATTAGTAGTTATATACCTTTGAAAAATTTAAATTTCTTATTAATCTTGTACTGAAAGAAAACTATATTATTTATGATAGTAAAAATTACAAATAAATTGAAGGTATACCCCAAGGGGGGTTTGCTAGTAATAGTCTGCTAGTATTCAACTTTATTTTTTTTTGAATATGTTATAGTTTCATAGTAATTTAAGTTCTAATACTTTTAGAAATAAATTAAAAAACTATTTGTTGAGAAATATCAAATTAACTAATTTGACTATCAGTTTTCATAATAAATTAAAATAATTTCTATATTGCCAGTTCAAAGAAAATTATCCTATTAACTTTTACAAAGAAATGTGAAATATAAAAAATTATAGTTGTGACTAAAAATATTTTTTCCTCTTTTTTTTTTTTTTTTTCTCTTTATATTTTTAAATGTTATTATATTTTAATAACTTTTTTATTATTATTTTCAAATGTTTAATTACTATTAAATGTTTTTTTCACACTTGATGGTAACATACAAGTTTAATTTATTTTTCAATTTATTTTTTACTTTTAAAGCAGTTATTTATAATTTAATAATAGCAGTTATTTATAAGTTTTATAAGTTAATTTTCGGCTTTTAAAATTTCTAAATATTGTTTTTCAAAATCTTTCCAATAATTCTTTTGTTAATTAATTTTAAGCAAGTATTTTTTTTTTTTTTTTTTTTTTTTTTTTTTT
>BMAW01047903.1:12922-33558 GCA_019974015.1 Nephila pilipes
TGGCTAATTTAAAGAAAACAATCTACTTGTGTGGTTTCATTTAAATGAATCAATGATTTTTTACCTTGCCAATGAATTCTTTCATGGAGGGAAGAAGGTACGTATTTGTATGGAATTATATAGTGTTTTCTATTCTTGTTATTGTTTTTAATAGAGTAATGATTGATTTATTTAATTGAAATTTATTAAAGTTTTCTTCAGATTAGGTAATTAATTTTTTTCTACAATTGATTTCGTCTTCTTTAAAAAGTTTCAAAATACTATTTATGATGACTTGTCATTGGAAAATATTTTATACATTATGTTTTAATTGTTTACCTTAGTGATTTTTTTTTTGGTTTAATTAATATTACTCTTTTTAATTAAAGTTTTTAATTGGTGTTAAAATATTTTAAATGATTAGTTAATTGTAAATTGATATTTTGTAGTGAAACTAAAGATATTTAATATTAACTTTTTTTTTTGTCAATGAATGACTAAATTTGTGGATTTTTGGTTTGTTAATACCTTTTTTAATGTGTAATTCTCTGAAGCATGATGGTTTTATTATTTAATTACGGTATAAACACACATTATTTCATTCCATTCCAAGGAATAATATTAATTACATTATTTCCATTTCTCTAAATTTTTCTTTTCTATAACTTTGCTTTATTTTAAATTATTTGGTTCTTTAACAGTTTGTTTCGAATGTTTGGGTTTTAGGGTTTTAAATTTTAGATTATTTGACTATTTAAGTGGTTTTTTTTTTATTTTAATTGCATAAATATTAATTTGATCATTAAAGATTTCCTTAAATGTTTAGTTTTTTTCTCTTAATTGTTTTAGTTTTGGATGTTCTTAGAGTTATATACATACATCAGATAAAACAATGAAATTATTATTAGAAAATATAAAAGTAAGAGAACAATTTAGATCCAAAATCAACAAAAGCACACATTTATAGAACTACCTAAAAAGATGAATAAAAATTGAATCAAATTTGAAACTGAATGAATAATTTGAATACCCAACAAAACAAAACAAAACATGCATATTCAGACTGGGGACTGAATTGTGGGGTTAAACTAGTTCTATGGTACCAACCCTCCCCCGATTCATCTTGTTGGGTAAAAATGGATTACTCCAAAATTCAATTCGCAATTTAAAGAAAAGAAACTAGAAACGAAGAAGAAAAATGAAAGGTGAGATATCTCAATTACTAATTATTTTCAAAAACAATAGTTTTGTAAACAAATAAAAAATATTTTTCACCTAAAAACTTTCCAATTAAAATTTTTTAATCAAAAACCATCTATTAAAATATCCAATTAAAATTTATTCAATTAAAAATTTAAAAGTTTTCTCCAAAACAGTGCAATTAAATATTTCCAGTTAAAGATTTAAAACTTTAAAAACAATATATCCGAATCCATGTTTTTCATGAAAAATCAATTCAAATATCACGATTGTAAAGGCAAAAAATCACATCTTTGACAAATGATCATGAACCACAGTGCAATAGGCTAAGGAACTTTTTAAATGATGATGTCCAATACCATGCACTGTTGCCAGATAAAATTTGGAAATCAATAATACTTAATTAAGTTGACTGTAAAAAGTTTCAAAATATAGAATATTAAATAAAAATCCACCAATAAACACAATCATGACCAGAAATCATATCAAATGATACATAAATCAGAATTTTATTTGTTAAAATTATTTGAAATCCAATTGAGTGAAATATGTGTCTGTAAATGTGTAATAATACATAAATGTTTCAAAAATCTTCAAAACTAGACCACTAACTAGCTGTCTTTGTGATGCTAATGTTGTTTGGTGGATTTGGTTTTTGAAACGAAAGTTCAAAAATTCATGAATGTCCTGAAAGGTAATAGCCCTTATGTATAAGATTACCTTTTTGAATATGTCACCAATCCGAAAGATATTAGAATCAGCTCTTACTCCAAGATATAAATATTAAAAATTCATATAAAACAATTTATGAAATAAAGATTCTAATGAGAAACCAATTATAATATAACAAATTTTTAGGTATCAAATACAATTTACATAATGACATTTCAATATCTACCGAGTCCCCTAAGAACTCCTCATGGGAAATCTTAAAAACACATCAAAATAAACCATCATATAAATCATTGGGAATATATCTTTTTAAAAAATCTAATGGATAATCGTATTCCATGCATTCTTCTATAAATTTTTTAATATTATTTAATATATCTTTCTCATGAGTAACTAGCAGTTTATTACTATGTAAAAAGTTTAAGATAATGTTTTTGTATACGGACAAGTGAATATTACTTTCCCAGTTAGGCATTTAAATTACCCTAAACCCGAATGCATCTCTTTTATCAAATAAATTACTATAAATGATGTGATCCTTTAGCTGTAGTTCTGTATCTAAATATTCAGCCTTACTTGTATCTGAATTTGTCTGCAATAAAATCAAATAATTCAATGTTCGGTTTAAATCTTTACATTTACTAAAAATTATTAGGTCGTCTATATATCTTTATAAAACATAAAGAGAGTTGTTTAAGTGGTTCGATTCATTAAAATGTAAGTACAGATTAGCTAGAATGTTGCTAGCTGGTCCTCCTTGAGCCAGGTCCTTTATCTGTCAGTCTATTTTCTTATTGAAAAGTATATAATTTTCTTGGAGTACTAACTATAAAAAGGTTTTTAAATTTGCTCATTTTTATCGTATTTTCTATGTTATATTGATTATAGAGTATCATCAAAGCTCTAATTATATCCTCTATATCAATGGAATTAAACAGATCCTGAAAATCGTAACTGTAGATTGCCTGTACCTGTGTATTGCTTATGGAATTAATTAATTCTATACCATTTTTAATAATAGCAGTTTGCTCAAGCTTTTCTAAAATATTATTCAAGACATTCTGCAAGATTTTACCAGATTTAGTTATGTATGTATTATATTATAGAATGGATTCGGAAATGTATCCGTTTGTAGTAGTTCTGAATTTAATTGGGTTTCATGGAATTTAGGAGTTAAGAAAATATGAGGGAATTTTTTTATTATTGAACTGTAAACCAATTTTTTTTTATGAAATGCAGCTAAACTATTAATAATTTCTCTGTTTTCCCACTTTGAAAGAACAAAAGCTTCCTTATTTTGAAAATATTCATCCATCTTTTTGAAGTAAAATTGCCTACAAAATTTCCAGGAACTTTATCTACATATACAATTATAAAATTTTTTTGTAAATTTCTATAGAAGATCTAAAATCCCTGAATTTTATTCCATTTTTAAATCTGTAATTAACATTTTTTAGATCATTGCAGATTCTATCTTTAAATTCTTTAAAGGCCTCATAGGGCATAATATATTGGATAGCTATTTTGATAATAAAGTCATCTAGATCCTTACATATTTCATTTTTGGCTACATAATCATAATTACTCTCTGTTATTGGTAATCTGTAGCCCGTTACTTTCTTCATTATATTTCTTAATTTTTCATCATTAATTAAATTCAAATCCTCAGTGACCACGTGGCCATGATATTCATCCACATAGTCACCATACCGATCACACACATGCGCACATTGACCTAACATTTCCGAATCCATTCTATAGTTATAACTAAATATTAATCTTCCTAATTTTTTGTTGTACCTAAAAGCACTTTTTATAGTTATATTTTTAATTGGGAATAAATGCATGTATTTTTTAAAAACGCTTGAAAAAGTTTTCCTATTGAAGGATTTGTATAAGAATCGAAATGTGCAATATTCCATTACATTTTCATTATCAATATGCATCTTGATATTTAGTTTTTTAATTATGTAATTACTTATGTCTTTCATAATATGATAACCTTGTTCATCCGGTAGTTTTTCAAGTATCTCCCTATCAACTCTAATTTCAGCTTTCTTCAGTCCGAATATGAAAAATTTAATTTTTTTAATGTTGAAGTTATTTTTAAAATCTTTTTCTAATTCTATAATGTTATTTCTAATAATATTTGTGTCCATATTTTTTCCTTTTCTTACGTTAACCTCTATTATTTCACACATTTCTATTTTTACATTTGTCTTCGATATAAACTCATTCTATAATATCTTTTCGTTTCATTAACTGAATCAAATTTCTATCATAATATATTATATTTAAACTATATGGGTAAGTTGTCTTAAAAAATCCTATATAGAAATTTTCCCACCATAACCTTTTCACCTTATCGGAAATAATCCTAATTATATAAATAAATGTTAAGAATCAATTACCATAGACCACAGAAACAACAAATTTAAAAAACAAACAGTAAAATTTAAAACAAAGAAATAAAGTTAAAACCGAATAATATTACATGTTAAAACAAAAACAAAATAAATAACAACAAATTAAGAAAACATGACAAAAAGAGCCAACATAGGATATTTTGAATCTATTAAGAATTCAAAATCAACTATAATCGCTTTAGTAAAAATCTAAATCATATCATAAAGACATCTTTAATTCATAAATTCCTACAAAAATAGGCGCAAAACAGCCATATGAATTGCAAGAAAATATATGTATAAGATAAAGCAATTAATTTATCATTAAAAAACTTTAAAGTAAGAGAACAATTAAAATCTAAAATCACCAAAAAACACATTTATAGAACTACGTAAAAAAGATGAATAAAAATTGAATCAAATTTGAAACCAAATGAATAATTTGAATACCCAACAAAACAAAACATGCATATTCAGACTGGGGACTGGATTGTGGGGTTAAACTAGTTCTATGGTACCAACCCTCTCCCAATATCACACACATACATATATATATATGTGTGTGTGTGTGTATAATATATATAATTTATAGAAGATCAAATGAATTTTGTGATCAAATGAAAAGGTACGAAAAGTCGTAAAAATATAACAGTTAACATATTTGCCTATGCCGGTATGGGAGAACGTAGCGAGACATCTAGGAGTACAAATGGAGTCTCTGGCACGGAACGGAACATGCGCGAGAACCCGCATCCGCAGGAGATAGCCGAGGCTGTTATAAAGAGTGCCGTCCAATTGACACGGCAGTGCGTGTGAGGACATAATGGTATTCACATTGGAAAATTTGACGATTGAAGAGCAAAGAGGCGTTATCCGATTTCTGACAGCGAAAGGTGTTAAACCGGCCGCTATTCATCGCCGGATGGTGACCGTATACGGGAATGATTGTGTGTCCGACAATTCAGTGAGAAAATGGAGTGCCAGTTTTCATGCAGGCCATGAGAGTATGGTTGATGACCCGAGACCAGGCGAGGCAAACACAGTCATCACGGCCGATCTCATCGATAAGGTGGACGATCTAGTGTGAAGTGATCAGTGTGTCACTTTGCGAATGTTGGTGGGGAAAGTGGAGGTCAGCGTTGGAACAGTGTGTTCACGACAAGTTGCGTTATCGGAAGGTATGTGCGCATTGGGTTCCGAAACAGCTCACTGATCAACAAAAGGAACTGCGTATGGGCTAGCACTTCAACATTTGTTTCGGTATCACGAAGACCCCTCTTTCCTGGAGTGGATCGTCACTGGTAATGAGAGTTGGAGCCATCACTAAGAACCAGAGACAAAGCGGGACAGCATGCAATGGAAGCATGCGTCGTCACCTCCCCTTTAAATGTTCACAGACGTGGCGTCGGCAAGAAAGGTGTTGCTCACCGTCTTTTTCGACTTCCACGGTCCGTTACTTGTTGAATTCCTCGATCACGGAAGAACCATCAACTCCGATGTAGACTGTAAGACTCTCTGAAACCTACGCAGGTCCATCAAGAACAAAAGACCAGGACTGCTCACGGAGGGTGTGGTTTTGCTCCTTGATAACACGCGTCCACACGTCTCAAGGGTTTCACACGTGTAACTGGCCAAATTCAAGATTGACCATCCGCCCTATAGGCCGGATATGTCGCTTTTCGATTTCCATGTGTTTGGTTCCCTGAAAAACCATGTGAAAGGGAAGCGCCGTAAAGGAACCGTGTTTTGTCCGTAAATGTTTTAATTAAATGTTGTGAATGTCTAACCGTCTTTGTGTTTTGGGGCATTCTAAGTAAGATAACCTTCTGAAGTTTGTTGGACTTCAGAACTTTCCTACAAACTTCAGAAGTATCATATGGATTCATAAACATGGGTCAATAAAATGAATCTAATCGTATATTTAGATTAATACTGCGATCTAAATATAGTAGTGAGTTGCTTATTTTGTGTGCTCTACAAGAATTTAATTTGAAGCTTTGAGGTGAGTTAGTTTTATTTTTATTTGCTAATTTAAAAATGAAAATTGACGAAATTAATTAAACAAGCAATACAATTAAGAATCTGAAGAAAGAGAAAATAAAAATTTCACATAAGCTTATTTTTGATGCAGATGGCGATGCAAAAAATAAGGAAAGAGTCCGAAATTTTACTGGTTTTGAATTCACAGTAAATGACTCTAATTTTAAACCTAAATTAAAAACTGTTACTGATACTTTTTCATAGTTCTATAGTACCAACCCTCCTCCAATATTATGTATTTCACACACACACATACACAATGAAAAACTGGAATATTTGAGAGAATATTAGAGTTGCTAAATGATGTCAACTTGCTCTATCAATATGTTCAAATTTCGAATCAATCTGCACAGAAAGTAAAATGGAACTAAAGACAACACAAGGGTCATCGGTGCAAAGCCAGAACATTAATGAGTCATCTAAGCTTTTAGAGGAGTGGCATTGTATTGCAAATCATAACCCAAACATTTCTATAAGCTTCTCAAATACTGAATATGTCATTTCTTCATTTAATGTTGAGTTACATGAAAACATTTCTGTTTGGTGTGAGTAATTTGATTGTGCGGCGAAAATATGTTTCATTTATCTGAACTTCAGAAGTTTATTTTCACTAAACGATCGCTTGGGGGTAATGCTTTCTCATTTGTGAAAAGTGAATTGAATATTACGCCATGGGATAAACTGAAAGAAATGTTGATTTAGGAATTTGAGATTACTACTAATTCAGTCCGATTGCATGAAATGTTAAGAAAGCGTTAAATGAAAGAATCTCAATCTAGTTATATAGGAATATTATTTTAAAATGAGAGTTACATAATCGTGGAAAGAATTGAAGATTAATGCAATATATTATAAGAGGTATCAATAATAAATATGAAAATAAATTATTTTATATGGATGCAAAGACTTACACGAATTGAGAAAAAAAACTTAAAGTTTATGAAGTTAATAAAAATAATTTTATGTAAAGTAAACTTAATTTTAGTAAAATAAATAAAAACAAAATCTGATAATTTTGTGAATCACAAACGACTAATTAGCAGAGATCGGAGTGCTAAATTTTTTTTAATTGTGAAGGTAAATAACATTTATCTAAATTTCGTATGTATAGGAATAGAGTTTTAAAATGATTCAGATGTCAAAACTTCGGGCACAAGGCATCTGAATTGAACGAAATTAAATATGGAAACGAAACTCAATGATAATGTAACATTTCTCAATAGTGTTAAACAAGCAAATCTGTTCAAAATTGTTCATTTTGGTGATTGAAATATTAACTATTGATCGACACTGGAAGTCAAGCTAAATAAATCTCTAAAACTATATTTGAAAAGTTAAATATCTGTGAACTGATAGTGACCGCGGTAGCCTAGTAGTCATGGCCACGGACTCGCGGCTGGCAATTTTCGCCGAGTCGCGTGTTCGAGCCTTGAGGCCCCTAAAGACCCACCGTGTAGCCGGGGCTGATGCGCGTTTAATGTGTAGGGGCCAAAGTCCCCCCCCCCGTTGGCATGGTGTGGAAGTTAGGAGGGGGGTGATAGCTGAGGAGTTATCCTCGTCACTTGACCGGTACTCAAAATTACGAGGTCCGTTACCGATAGCCCTTGTGTTGCTTCTAGTGCGACGTTAATAAAACTAAACTAAATATGTAAACTGAATCACTGTAATTTAATTTTATTGGGATTAGGAGATTGTAAAATAAAGACCTCAGGTGTATTTAAAGGAGTGATACAACTAGATAACTTTAAGCGCATTACTGATATGTGTATCGTTGAAAACGGTGCTATGCTCCATGAAGCTATAATAAAACTTGTAATTATGCAGGGTGAAGCTATAATAAATGAAAACGGAAATAAATTAAAAATATGTCTCTGTGTGAAGAAAACAATATATTATTATTTTTATCTGTAAATATTAATTTAGATTATATTGAAGAAAATATAGGGCATGATATTTCAAAACTAAAAACAATGAACCAATATATCAGCGACCTCAACGTTTAGCTTTTTCGAAAAATAAGATTGTTGATGATCAAATAGCTTAATGGTTGAAACAGGGTAATATAGAACCATGCTATTCTGATTATTCTAGTCATATGATTATTGGTAGGAAAAGATGGAACACCACGAATATGTTAGATTACAGAAAGCTAAATAAAATTATAGGTAAAGACAGATCTCTCTTACCTTTGATTGAAGATGTCTTAGATCGATTACAGGAATTGCCAATATTTAGTACTATTCATTTAAAAAATGCTTCCCCCCCCATGTCAACGTAAATAAACAGAGAAGAAGATATACATCATTTGTCACTCATGAAGGACAATGTCAAGTTTTGAAAGTACCTTTTGGCTTATGCCATTCATCCTCATTTTCCCAAAGATTCATAAACACTATTTTTCGATTTTTGATCAATGATGGCATTGTTTTACCCTGTATGAATCATGTAATATTATCTGCTAATGAAAAGGAAATAATCGAAAGACTAAAACTAATTGTCAGTCCTGCGTGTGAATATGGGTTAGAAATCAATTTTAAGAAATCCCAGTGTTTGATGGACAGAATTGAATTTCTGGAACGTGATAGAAAAGGGTTGTATTTATCTATTCACTTTAAAAACCAAAGCAGTTCTTAATTTTCCTGAACCTACGAATTCGAAACAAATCCAAAGACTTTTAGTCTTAAACCGATATCTTAGAAAATTTATTCCTAACTATTCTCTTATTGCTAAATCTCTTACTGATCTTTTGAATACAGATAATAGATTCAATGAGGAAGAGAAAAATACTCTTAATAAGCTTAAAATGTTACACTGAAAGAAACCTCTGTTTTGAGAATATATAATCCAAATTATGAAACGGAAATACAAACGGATGCTAGCTTGGATGGGTATGGTACAATTTTATTGCAAAGGTCTCCAAACAATAATAATGTTGCTCCTCCTAATACTAAAGACCACAGACGCAGAAAAAAAGTACTCTAGTTACGAACTTGAGGTCTTTACTATCATAGGAGCTATTAAGAAATTCTGAATTTATTTATTAGGGATACTCTTTAAAATCGTAACAGACTGTTTAGCGTTTCAGAAAAGTATGGACAAACGAGACTTGTTTACACGGATTACACGATGGGTGTTATCACTAAAGGAATTTAATTATGTAATACAACACCGATCTGGATCAAAAATTTCTCTTGTTGATGCTCTATAGAAGCTGTAGATGCTCTATCCTCCATTAATACGTTCTGTATTTCTGTGGAACCTAAACTTAAATTAAACTTCTTATCTAAACTTAAATTAGCTCAGAACGAGGACAGAGCAAAATAAAAAAAAAAAAAAATTAAAGACCTTTTGAAAATTTCCAATTATGAAGACTATTACTAACGTAACGGAATTTTCTATACGTTTATTTACGGTAAAGAAGTAATAGTTGTGCTTGAAAGTAGGCAAACTGAATTAATTAAAAATGCTCATGAAAAGGGTCATATGGTACTTAAGAATACAGAGAAACACTTAGAAGATCATTATTTTATTCCTAAATTGAAACAAAAGATTGAATGAATAATAGCCAATTGTGTGCATTGTAGTTATCCTAGTAAACCGTAAAAAGGGAAAGCAGGAAGGATTTCTTCATCCAATTCATAAAGATGATTTACCTTTACATACATATCACTTAGATCATCCAGGACCTTTATAAAGTACTTCAAAAAACTATAAACATATTTTGGCTATTATTGATGGCTTTATAAAATTCATGTGGTTATATCCTACGAAGACGACATCATCAGCTGAAATTATATCTAAAATGGAAACACAGAAAACCACATTTGGAAGTCCATCAAGAATAATTTCCAATCATGGTACTGACTTTACTTTAAAAGAATTTAAAGAATATTGTTCAAAAGAAAATATATACCATCATCTAATTACAATTGGTCTTCTGCGTACTAATGGACAAATTGAATGGTTAAATCAAATTATCATTCCCATTCTTTCGAAGCTTTCACTTGAAAACCATTCTCATTGGTATAAGTATGTTAATGAGCTGCAACAAACTATTAATTCAACCTATTTAAGAAGCATAGATATTACTTCTTTTATTGTTTTCGATACCAAAATGAATACGAAACATACTGATAAATTGAAAAAAATTATAGGAGCTGTATTCCAAACGAATTATGAAAAACATCGTAGGGATCTACGAAAAGATGCTAAAAAACAAATATTCAAAGTTCAAGTGCAGAATAAGAAGACATATAACTTACGAAGGTGAACGCCTCATTACTATAAATTAGGTGATTTAGTTGCTATAAAACGTATTGAATTCAGACCATATCTTAAGCATCAATCGAAAAATTTAGGGCCATATAAAATTATTAGAATTAGAGGCAATAACACGAAATTTCAAAAGAAGAACACAAAGGATCGAAGAATATAACTACTTATTCAGAATTTATAAAAGATAGTGCGTAACGTAAAATATCTCATTACTTAATTTATTAGATTATGTCTATCGATTATGACTTTTTCCAACTGATTTGTTACTTTCCCCCATTTATGACTATTCCCACGAATATGGCGGTTTTATATGTGTTTTTGAAGAGGGTAGCAAAAAGAAAGAAAGAGAAAAGGGAAGACGATCACAAAGCCAGATGATGATACTCCTAGGACGATATAAGATATTTAATTATTATGCTTTGTTACTGCTTTTAATTTTTCTCTTTTCAGCACAGTTTTTCTAGGTTGAGACGTAGACGCATTCCTTGTGGACATCTAAATCTTGAAGAATTCCTATATTTGCAAATTAGACGTTGAGGTCCCTTTATTCCAGGACGGTCGAAGATGTAGAACTAGAATAAACTTTGCGATACTATAGAGGATGCTAGTGCTGTGTCACACGAGATTATAATCTAGCGATATAAACAGAAGCGAGCTAGCGAGAAGAGAAGAAAGACGCCGTGAACGAGTTGTAAAATTGTAGACGATGTAGAATTGTATTAAATGTTCGTGTGAATGATTTGTCCGTAAATGTTTTAATTAAATGTAGTGAATGTCTAAGCGTGTCTTTGCGTTTTTGGTCATCCTAAACACGATAACATTGGAGTCCCACACACACATATAGAGATATATATTTAAAAATATAAATATGATTTTTATATGTAAACAAGATATATGCAGTAGATATTATAAGAACAAAACATTTTAAAATTATTTAAAACAAAATAACTAAGAGGAAACTAGACAATTAAAAAAAATAACCAAAAATCAAATGAAAAATACTTATGAAAATTATCCAAAAATTTACTTAAGCAATCAAACAATCTAATCTTTAAAACCCAAAATAATCATTACATACTCTCTCTCTCTCTGTTTAAGAATCAAACCAATTTCAAACAAGGCAAAGCAAGAGTTAAGCAAAAAATTAAAAAATCGAGTTATTGTACTATACTGTTCCATACTTTTTGGAATGGAGCAATGTGTATTCAATGTGAATTTAATTATATATATATATATATATATATATATATACACTCCTGAAAAGTAAAATTGCAACACTAAGAAATAATGCACGTAGCGTCATGAAAATTTCAGGAGCACTAGTGGTGAGGTAAATATGCAAATGATTAAAAAAAAGACAAATAAAATCATTATAAGCTAATTTATTCTATATCTAATGTGCCCACCTCGGGCAGCTATACAGGCCTCAATTCGGTGAGACATTCTGTAAATTAATCCATTAATGGTTGCCTGAGATAACCGTTACCAAACCATATCCACTGCTGTGCGCAAATCATCCAAGGTTTGCGCTTGTGGTCCTCGGTTCATGTCACGTCCAATGAAATCCCACAGGTGTTCAATGAGATTCAGGTCTGGAGAGTTTTCTGGCCAGAAAAGGATATCGAATCCAGTCAGGCTGCTAAGAGTTCACCGTGTGACATACGGCCTGGCATTGTCTTGCTGGAATACCATGTTAGGCGCTCCCTGTAACAAGGACAGAACAATAGGCTCCACAACTTGTGTGACGCAGTGGTCCGCTGTCAAACGGCATCAATGTGTACCAGAGGCATCTAGTGATAAAACATTATGACACCCCAAAGCATTATGCCTGGTGTAGGACGAGTTTGACGGTCGGCGAAATGGGTTGGTTCGTAGCGTTCTCCGGGTCGCCGCCATACCCATTGCCCATCTCCACAAACAGAATCGAGATTCATCCGTGAGCAATACCCGATGCTATCCCATGGTCCAGGTACGATTTCGATGACACCACGCCAGGCGTCTAGCCTTATGTTGAGCGGCCAACGGTTACCCTGTTACTGGTACCGGGAAAGTAAATGGTCTTCATGCTGCAATCTGTTGCGTATGGTTTGGGTGGACACAGATCCACCTGCTGCTGGGGGCAACCGGCTTAGGATGTCCTGTGCCGTGAAGAAAGGGTCTCGAATAGTCAACTGGCGAATACGCCGGTCTGTGCGCTCTGACGTGCACCTGTGAGGGACCATTTCCTCTTTAGCATGCACGTAGACTTTCCTGAATCCATCGTGTGACACAACGTTGGATGGTACTCTCTTTGTGCCCAACACGAGTAGCTATTGTATGCAGCGACATTCTCAGCTCATGGAGTTCATTAATACAGTCACTTTCCCTTGTCGTTAACTAATGGTATTGAGATCGCCGACGTCTCAGAGGCATTTTCTACGCTTTTTCGAAAGTCGGAAATGCTATGCAAAATCTCAGATGCTGTTTAGAAGGGAAAATTGCTGGTCTTTATAGCCCGAATATGAGTATCACGTGATCAGACGCAGATTTAATCACTTGCATATCCAATCTCCCCATTATAGCTCCTGAAATTTGCGTGACGCTACATGCACTATTTCTTGGTATAGCATTTTCATTTTTGAGGAGTGTATGTGAGTGTGTGTATATAATTAAGCTCCAATACTATAAGCAAAATCAAGTGAAGAAGTCATCTCAATAATTAGAAATAAAATAATGTACAATAAATCATTACTGTAACATTGAATAAAATGACATATAAGTAAGACATATAAATAAACAAAGAAAATATTGTGAACGAAGAAAAATGAATAAAAATAAATATTCATATTTAACTATAATTGTAAAGCATTACATACCATAGAAAATTCCAAAATAAATAAATTAAATGAAAAAACATATCGACAACATCAAAATAAGAAATAAATATTGAAAAAAAAATCAAAATAAGAAATAAATATTGAAAAAAAAATCAAAATAAAAGAAAAGCTGAAAAAGGACACATGATACATTTAATGGTTTAACATGGGCTTTAGACTGTTAAGCTGGGTTATTCTTTAACTTTGGGTTAAACTATCCCCATCAACAAAATATGTTATCAAAACACTGTAATAAAACGAAAGATACATTTGAGTTGAGAGCGAAAGCAAAATCAAATTTTACAACACACATATTTATGAAAAAACAACAAAACAAACCCTAAGAAATCAATAATTCAATAACTAATGCAACTAATAGAACTAAAAAATTATTATTAACCCAAAATATAGATCAAATAAAAGAAAATCAGGAACATTTCGCCACATGAATTAATTCAGCAGACATTGCTGATCAAATACTCAACTAAACAAAATTAAAAGCTTATTCATGAACCTTTCTTCAGACATTAAGATCAAACAATTGAATAAAATTATTCTCTTGACAAAAACTTGTGCAGGAAGAATATACATAAAAAGCACTTAATTAAGTTAGTGTGCAATGAAGGAAGAATTACGTTCTTCAAATTCAAACGATTCGAATAACGAGTTCTTGGTGAAACCAACACGCAAAAAAATAAGTTCTAGAAGCAAGCAATCAAAAGTCTAATACGCACACACAGCTTATATTGGATTTTCAATAGCAAGTAATGTTAATATTAATTAAATACAATAACCAATAATATTATTAACAATTACATAAAATAAAAAAATAAAAAACTTAAATGATCAACACCATATAATGAAATCGAAAATATAAGCGGAACTAATTACTATCTAAATAAATGAAAAGGCAAAGGAATAATTTTTTAAATTAAAATTTGATCTATTTAAACCATTAAAATTTAAATTTGTTTTTAAATTTATTAGTTACAAACAGCCAAAATGAAATTATTTAAAATTAATCCATTTTATAATTTTCATATTTTAAATTTCTTTTCAAAAATTGGTAGTGTAACCGACGTTCTTATGCCATAACTGCTTTAACGCAAAAGAACTCAACATCTCGGGGTAAATTACTATATTTTTAATGACATAAAACATCACAGTTACAAAGACGGAATTAAAACAATTAACAGTAACATTTAGAAGGAATTAAGTTTATCACAAGTAAACTTTAACATAGTCCAGGGTTGGACAGCAACAGGAGACCTTACTCCACGAAATCCCAGCTCTCTCTGGGAAAAATACTATATGACATAGCCGCGCCCTGACCTTGAGGATTATTCCCATCATGTGGCGCCATCTACAGTCTCGTTTTGAAATTAATGTGTTACAGACTCCCCCTCTGGTTCCGTTGACGTCTCGACTCGGAACCAGGAGGTAATTTCTTGGGACGTCCTCTTTTTCTAAGTGGAGCCACTGGTCCAGTGTCTCTTTCTACTCCAGGCTCATGATAGTCCTTTAGGGCAGAAATGTGATAAGTTCCAAGGACTTGGTCTGGGTTGGCCGGGTCGGCAATCTCATACGTTACTGGAGATCTCAAGGTGAGAATGAGGTAAGGACCTTCCCTCTTTGGCATGAATTTCTTGCTTCTGTTGTTCCGACTTATGGGATGAATGGTCACCCAAACTTTGTCACCAGGTTTGTAGTACTTTCGTCTTCTTCGTCTATCGAAGTTACCTTTCTGACGATCCTGTTTCTGTTCAACTCTATCTTTGACATCCAAGATTGAATTGGCAAACCTCTTGAGATAAGGGGTGATTTCCGGTACAATGTTATCGTTGTCAATCACTTGTCGGATATCATGCCTGATATCGTCTGGAGTTCTCAATTGTCTTCCAAATTGTAAATAGGCAGCCGTGTGTCCAGTGGTGTCGCAAACTGAAGTATTCATTGCGAACCGAATTAGAGGTAACTTATCCTCCCAAGCCGAATGTTCGTCTTCCACCAGTATTGCTAATCTAGGCTTTAAGTCTCGATTTTTTCGTTCTGATGGGTTCGCTTGCGGGTGGTAGACTAGGATAAGGTCTTGCGTAATTTCAAGCAAATTACAAGTTAGTTGCATGACGTCACTTACGAACTGTGGTCCGTTATCACTTATTAGTCTTCGTGGAAGACCATATCGTAGGAATACCTCTTCGATGAGTATTTTAGCACAGTTTTCAGCACTGGCTTTAGCAAGAGCAAAGAGTTCTACCCATTTGGTGCTTGTATCTTCTACGATAAAGATCCACCTCTTGCCAGTGGGAGTTTCTGGAAGAGGGCCAAAAAGGTCAATGGCCAGCGTTTCAAACCTTTGTGCATAGGCGGGTGTTCTCAAGAGTCCTGCTGGTTTTTGGGATGTTGGTTTATAACGATTGCATTCAGGACAAGTCTTGATGTAATCTGAGATGAACTTTTTCATACCTCGAAAGTAGTATCGGGATGCAATTTTCTTATAGGTGTTCTCTACGCCATAATGACCAGCTGTCGGGGCATCGTGGTATTCTTGAAGGATTCTTTCTCGTTCTTGTGTAGGAACTACAAGTTGAGCTTCTTCCTCTTCACTCTCAGGTGAATACCTATACAAGATACCCTGATTCATTAGGTATCCTCGACTGGTGTAGTTGGCAAAGTTTTCATCTTTGTCCATGCTCTCAAAGCAGTCGATGATTTTCTTTAGTTCTTCGTCCTCCAGCTGTCCCTTTCGAATATCACTGGACTTCCTGGATGGCATGTCCACAGTGATGGCACACACATCAGAGGCTGCGCCTTCAGTATATGACGGTCTTGACAGCATGTCAGCTATTACATTAGATTTTCCAGGGGTATAATCGATCTTCAGGTTGAAGGACTGAATTTTCAGAGCCCATCTTGCCAGACGGCCAGAAGGTGACTTTATGCGTATCAGCCATTTGAGAGGTTGATGATCTGATGCAAGGAATATTTGTTGATTCTCTATGTAACCTCTAAACTTCTCTAAAGCCCACACTACCGCCAAGGCTTCTCGCTCGGTTGTGGAGTAGTTTTGCTCTGCTGGGATCATCAGACGACTTGCATATTCGATGACATGTTCATCGGGGCCACTTCCCTGGAGTAGGATTGCTCCTAAGGCATAATTACTCGCGTCTGTACGGATTGTGAAAGGTTTTGATCCGTCAGCTTGCTTCAATATAGGTGAAGTCATCAAGCGCATCTTCAACGTCTCAAAAGATTCTTGTTGCTCAGGACCCCAGTGCCAATGCACTTTCTTCTTAGTGAGGTTACTAAGCGGGCGTGCTATGTCAGCAAAGTTAGGGACATATCGACGAAACCAAGAGCAAGTTTGTAGTAAAGATTGGACTTCTTTCACATTGGTAGGGACTGGAATTTTTTGAATAGACGAGATCTTCTCTTGGTCAGCTTCAATTCCATCCTTCGTTATCCAGAATCCCAGATACTTCACACGGTCACAGGCAAAGCGACATTTATCTCGGTTTGCATGGAGTTTAAAGACAGACAGTCTTTCAAAAACTTTTTCGAGATCTTCCAGATGTTTGTCAAATGTTTCTGAGAGAACAATGATGTCATCTAGGTAGGAAAGTGCGAAAACATCTTTCAAGCCACTTCGAAACTTGTCAATCAATCTTTGAAAAGTGGCCGGAGCATTCCGTAGGCCGAAGGGCATACGTAAGTAGCGGTAAGTTCCAAAAGGGCAAATGAATGCAGTTTTGTCCTGGTCAATGTCAGTGACCTTTACTTGATGGTAGCCTGATTGCAAATCGATTGTTGACATGTAGGATGTCGGTGTTGCTTCATTCAATAGATCATCCATTCGTGGCAAGGGATACGTATCCATTTTCGTAACAGAGTTCAACTTCCTGTAGTCGACACAAAGACGTACTTTCCCATTTGGTTTAGGAACAAGTACCACAGGTGCGGCATAAGGTGACTCGCACTCTTCGATTACATTCTGCTTCAACAGTTCTTCAATTTGTTCCTTTAAAATCTCTTTCTTTATGGGATTCATCCTGTAGGGAGACGTTGCAATTGGAGGGTGATCACCCGTGTCGATACGGTGTTCGATAAACGGCGTGGGCCCTCCCCCTGGTAGGAAACATGTCTCATTTTTGTCCAGGAGTTTATTTAGTTTTCTTGTCTGTTCTGGTGATAGGTGTTTACCCTCATCTTCTCGAAGTTCGAACGCACTGATGGCTATTTCTTCCAAGGGCTTCTTGAAGAACTCGTACTCTTTTCGAGGATTTTCGGAAAAATACCATTTTCCGCCTTGGACATCAAGGACGATTCCAGCTGCATTGAGGAAATCCCTTCCTAACAGAGTCTTATTTCCTTTTGCTTCAGGCAATACTAGAAATTCTGTTGGGATAACTTTGCCTTCAATGTACAAGTTGACGACAGCACTTAGAGCCGTAATGGTCTGTCGAATTCCATCAGCCATCATAAATGAAATTATCTTGTTCGCAAAGATGATGTCATGCTCTTGCAGGAATTTGAACAGTTTTTCACCTGCAATGGTATGGGAAGCACCAGTATCCGCACATACAGCAATCTTTTCTCCAAAAATTCTGAGAACAATCAAACTTGAGGGATCCGAGTTTGAATTCAAGTTGAATAACGTCATACAGTTCACTGCTGTTTCCGTTTCATTAGCTCTCTTGCAGGTAGGACACCTTGACTTGATGACTCCAGGAGTCCCACATCCGTAACACTGGATGGGCTTCCTTCCTTCAGTTCTGGAACTTGGGAATTTAGGTACTGTTCTAGAGGGTCCTGGGGAGTGGTTATCATAGGAGCCTCCAACAGGTGGACTTTTCTTTATTGGAAAGGGTTTCCTGAATTCTTCTTTCTTCTTGAAAGTATGATTTGGATTATTTTTCATTCCAGGCCTTAGGCTATCATATGCGTCCAATTTCTCAGCTAATTCCAAAGGATCGTTCAAATCCGCCCAAATATCCAGAAAGTGTTCTTTGATATTTGCAGGAGTTTTTCTTTTCATCTGATCAGCGATGATTAGACTTTTAAGTTGATCAAACGTGGTTATCTTCAATTCTTTGATCCAACCTTCAAGATAAGAACTTAATTCGAAATAAAAGTCTCTCCATGTCGAGTCAGGGTTTTTCTTCTGTTGAGAAAAGTACTGCCTAAACCTATCTCCTGTAACTCGAAATCTTTTTAGAAGCATTTCTTTTACCTTTTCATAGTTTTGAGAATCATCTTCAACCTCTCTTGCGATGAGCTGAGCTATATCAGGTGGCAATGATCCAATCAGGTATGCTGTCCAAGTTTTTTCAGGAATGTTCATGAATTTCACTTGACGTTCGAAAATAGTCAGGTATAGACCCATTTCGTCTTCCTTCGAGTTGAATCTCGGAATAATTCTACTTAGCTCAAGCTTTGGGTTTTCTAACTGTTAGTTTACAACAGATGTTTGTGATAACTTCTGCATTTCAAGTTGAATTTTCAATTTTTCCAGTTCGAATTCTCTTTCTCGTTGCTGGGCCACCTCCACAGCTTTCTGTTTCTCTTCCAATTCCGCAACTTTCTGTTTCTCTTCCAATTCCACAACTTTCTGTTTTTCTGTTTCCATTCGATCTTCTACAATGACACTGAGCATATCCTTGACGAATTCCTCATCATACCTATCACTTGCAGTTATGAGATCTTTTAGTTCAATAATTTTGAGATTGTCCGACGGAGCCAAACCCAATTCTGTGGCTAACATCCTTAAATCCTCTTTTCTGGATCTTCCCAAAAATGCCATTTTTAGTCTATTTCAAATTTAATTTTCTAACGTTCAATTAAAGTTAATGAATAAAAGTTCACTAAGTGACAGTGTTAATTCTGTTATCTGAAAACATTATAGTCACACAATACTTATGCACTAAAATTTTTCGTTACATATAAAATAATACTTATGCACTTAGAATTTTCGTTATATATAAAATAATACTTATGTACTTAAAATTTCAGTTATATATAAAAATAACAATATTTATGCACTTTTGCTGAAAACAATAAAATTCCTTTATATCAAATTGTGATAATTAATTTGAAAATCAATCTTAACCTGTAGAACTCGGCGGTACATATGCCGTACCAAATTTTTTTTTTGCTCTCGCTTCGGCTCCGGTACTACTGTTGTACCAAGCTATCTAGAGAGAGTTCTTTCCCCCTTTTTTTTCAGCACACCCTTTTACGACTTTCCTTGTCCTCTTTTACGATTTTGCTTCTATTGTCCGCTATTGGGTGGGGACATTTTTCGCCAACGTTATCAGTTGTTCACAAATTCCTTATCATTGGCGACATTTAGGAACAACCAGTTTCGAAAGAATACTTTATTCAATGAATTAACGTTCTCTATGAACGCTAGATATTTCTTTTCTCTTTTTTTTTCTTCGGTTTTTTAAAATGCCTCGAAAATTTCTCACAGAAATAGAGATTAAGAATTTAATGAGAGATTTAGGTGAAGAAAATTTTGATGATAGTGATTCAGATTTGGGAGATGAATTAGAAAACAGTATTTTTGAAGATAACGAGATTGATTTAGATGTATCAACTAATTTTGAGGAGACAGTAGATAACTCATTTTCATGGAAAGAGGTAGAAGGCTCGGAAACGATAATAATTATTAAAAAAACTAAAAAAAGAAAGAAAAAATTAATACATTTTTTCCCTTTAAGATTAAAGATTTATAAGAAGATTTGATATTAAAAAAACTGTTACATATTATTTTCATTGAAATATATGAATGAATTGAAAGTTTTTTTTTTACTTGTTGTAATTAAGATTTACTCAGTAGCTTTGAAACGTATTCAATTAAGCTGACAATTATTTTTTAAATTTCACTTGATAACATTTAAACACAAAAGGTAGCCAAGTATTGATTTCGCAAACCCTTAGCCAGGGTTGAGTCATGAGTTCGAGTCCCGTTCAATTGAAAACCGGCTCTGAAATCTGTCGAGATTCTAAGTCATTATGTATTGTGGTGGTGTGGAAGTTTAGTGAGTGGGTGCTGCCCCATTGCTTGACCGAGGTTGAAATTTACGAAGTCCATCACCATTTGTCTTCCTATTGCTTTGGAATGCTATGTTACTATAAAATCAAATAAAATTGATTACAAAATATTCGGTGTACATTGATTTTTTTTTGTGCATTAAAAGGGCGTAAATAT
>BMAW01047905.1:0-18924 GCA_019974015.1 Nephila pilipes
ATACAATAGTGTTCTTCGAATAGAGCAGAAACCATTTTTACGTACAAGCCAAAAGTACATTACTTACTCGTTTGATAGTACTGATAGATTATTTTTCCTTTTAAGAAGAATATGTTAATTTTATCAAAAGAGATTGTAGAAACATGAATTGTTGTCTTTTAAAATTATGTGTTTTGGTTAAATAACGATTTTTCTCTAATTAAATCCTAATAAATAAATGTTAGGAAAAAAAATGTAATTAGTATTATTCAACGAAAAATTAATCATCATATTTTGTTACACATAGTTAAAATATTACATTGTAAGTTATTTATTTGAATTCTAATGTATATTTCAAAATTTTCTGCTTGCATACATAACGGTATTAAATGCATAAGAATAGAAACCGTATGTTTTCTCCCCTATCAATATCATTCTTTTTAAGAATATTGAACAGCATTCCTAGAAAATAGATCAAAGTTCCTCACGTTTTCTCATATCTCCTCCAACGTTCACCCATAATAAGAAATTTTAACTCAACATGTCTTCAGAATCCAAAGATTAGATAACATGTGTCGTCATGGTAGTAGGTAAAAACTCAACATTTCTCATATTACTAAATTATTCTTTAAATAAAACTAAAAACAATTAAGTAAATGAATAAAAATAATAATAATAAGTATATAGTAAAAAAAAGTATCTATATAAAGCCTATGTAATATATCTAAACAGTAAAATATTAAGAAAATGTAAGACAAAGTACCAAAAGCATATAGAAAATAGTACAATCATTACAGTGTTTTGTAAAATGTTGAAAGATAAAGAAATTATGTTCAGGCAAAGTTAGCACCTATTTTCGAAAAATTTTGAGTTAAAGATAGTTGAAAAATAATCATTACGTTACCATACATTTTACGCGAAAAAATAGCTAATATTTACCATTATTGTTCAAAGTTTCAATCAATTTTTTTTTTCTATACATTAGTAAAAATGTAGGTAGAAATTTTGGAAAAATGCTGAGTATAAGCTTGTTGGTTTAAAAAAATGTAGTCAAATTCAATGAGTAAGAATATGACTTAAAATTATTTTCTTATTCATGTAAAAATTATTTAGAAAATCTAACTTGATATTCAAAATCAGCAGTATTATAGTAATTTTTTTTCAACTAATTGCTTATCAATATAACTGTTTTATAATTTAAGATGTTCTAAATTAAGCAAAACAAACTAATGTATTCAGAATATGTTAATCCAATTAATGCGCTTAATTAAACTAAGTAATATCCGATCCCACTACTTTGCGTGTAAGAAGAGGAACCTAGTATTAATTTTTCCCCCAATTTATTCAGATTGTATTAGCTACATTTATTTTAAGTTGTGTAAAATCCTTTAATTTATCTTGAATATAAACACAACTAGCTTGTTCATATGTAGATAACATTCCAGTAAGATTAAAATAACTCGGTCCAAACTTAAGGCAAAATTCTCTGTAAAAATATGCATTGTACAAAGCGATGAGTTGAATGAACAGGGTAGGGACTTCATAGGGTTTCTTTGCTCAGGATTCACACAAAAAGTATTGCTAGAAAAAAAAATCTAACTTGATAGTTAGCTGTATTAACATTATAAAAAACAAATTTATTATTCGACACAAATACTGGAGTTTTGGTGTTTTCATATTAAATCCAATTTTTGGGTGGTTAGTTCAAGTGCTAAGAAAAATTACGAAAAGAATTCATATCGTCATATACGTAAAAGACAGCATGAACTGGTGATTTTCATATGAGATTTTCAGAAAGATGTTAAAAAATTTTAATAAGTACAAAAAAAATGATAACCTTAAATAATATAGTCTGACTTCGATTGTTAAATTTATTTTCGATTCAGAAAATGTATTAACTTGCTCATCATTAACGCTCCTTTTAAGTCTTATAGAATGAATAATAAAAGTGTGGAAACTATGTAAATGGGTTTTTTTCTAAAAAAATAATAAGAATATAATTAAAATAATGTAATACATCTAAACAGCAAAATATTCAGATATTCAGAAATTGTATGGCAAAGTTTAAAAGAAATCACGGGTAGAATAGTGCATTCATTACTAAAATGACATAGAGTATTCATAGAGTTTTCTAAAATGACAAAATATAAAGTAACAATGCTTACATAAGAAGGTGAAAGTTTACAGTGAATTCCAATATCTTTGTGTTAAAAGCAGCTTTTTTTCAGTTGTAAAAATAATAATAATTTCGGTACCATACATTTTGTGCGAAAAATAGTTAATATTTATCGTTATTGTTCAAAGCTTGAATCAATTTTTCTGTTCATCAGAAAATTTATAAAGTAATGTTTCGAATAAGATTAGTACAACATATTTATTGTTAGTTTCATATAATATAATCAAAACTCATTGGTTACAAAAAGAAAAAGTCTTAAATTTAATTTACCTATCCATATAAAAATTCGATTAGAAAAGAATTGTTTGTAGTTATTCTAACTTAATGATTTTTCAAATATTAACAGTATATTTTCAATGACCTTACTATTTTATCAGAACTTTCCAAACATTTTAGTTAACATACAAGTCCAGAAAATTCTTCTACCGTGATTAAGTAAATCTACCCCTTCTATCAGAGATTAAATATTTTACTAGAACATTCTTACAGTTAAACCAACATAACCCTTGGAAATCCCGATTCCACAAATCAATAAACTTTCGTTGTATACAGTGATAACATATTTCACCAGAACGATCCCACAGTAAAAATCAACATAACCCTCAGAAATGAAATCCTTCTTTAACAATATATACTAGATAAGGGGGCACAGATTATCGGCACCGTATTTATCGGTACGCAGATGTTTCCTAGAATTTCGATGCAAATACAGTCAAGAAAATGAGATAAGAAACATAGAAACTCTAAATTAAAATGTTTTCAAATATCATCAGTATATTTTCGATAAACTTACTGGTAATTATTTCATAATTTAGGGTTTTTACACTAAATAAATCAAACTAAATTTAGTAGGAATTTATTAATTCATTTAACTAAACGTTGTTAGAAAAATAATGCATACATGAAACAAAAAATTAACTTGAGCTGTTACAGTAAAAAAAAATAAAATGGTTGAATATTAAACAAGATTGTTAGAAGTGAGTTTTCGAAAAAGCTAAATATGTGTGTGTGTGTCACGGAAAAATAATTCAAGAAGTAATCGTTAAGTAATTATTACAGTAAAAAAAAATCGTTGTAAAATCATTTTAAAAATAAATCTACTAAATATTTCTAGAATTTTATATTCAAAAAAGGTTCAACTCGTTTTCCTATTCAGATAATAAATATTTGTTAGAAAAGCAATGTAAAAATTCTAACATGATATTTTCAAATATTAACGGTAAAAATAATTTTTCTCAATAAACTTACTGATGAACAAATGTAATTATTTTATAATTTAAGATTTTTTATACTAAACACAAATCAATCGGAATATATTAATTCACTGAACTAAATAAAAATGCTGTTAAAATGATATATGCATATAAGAAAAAAATAAGCTTACTGAATATTTCTATAATTTCGTTCTAATTAAATTTCCTTTCCTATTCATTTAAAAGTGTATTTCTTATAGTCTATTCATTTTGAATTTTATTATAATGTTAAGATATATATATTAATAATGTTTAAGCAAGGAGGTAAAATTGCAAGATAAGTAAAATAAAATAAATAACCCGTTGCATAAACAAAAACAAAAAAATATTTTCTTTTCAGTTGTAAAAATAATAATCTTTTTGATACCATACAATGAACGCATATATAAAAGTTTTAAACTTCATTTAGCTAATACTTAATCAAGTACAAGTAACTTTACGTAAGACATAATAATAATAAGAAGAAAAAAATGTTTTCAACTAATTTTTTCAAAATATATTCATTCAGTTCATTCAAACGAAAAAAGTGTATTAAACAGCTATTCAATTCCTAAACCTTATGCGAAGAAATAAAAAAAATATCTTCCAATTAATTCAGATTAAAATAAACTGCTGTTTGTAGAAAATGCAACACCATGAAGGAATCATCAAAATCAAATGAAATTCGCAGCAAATGTCAATTATAGGATATTATGCAAATTAATAAAGTTTCAGAGCCATCGCGCGTGCGCGGCGCGCGCAGCGCCCTCTGAATTGATGCTGAAAGCGTATAAATAAAGTGCTGTAGCGGGACGTTGAAAAAAGTCTATGATTATTTGTTAGTGGCAAACGTTTAGTGAGACCTGAGTATGCCTCCACGACGGAAGAATAAGAAATTCAAGCAACTTACGGAGTTTGAACGAGGGAGGATAATCGGCCTTCGAGAAGGAGGATTTTCCTATCGCGCAATAGCAGCTCGTATGCAGCGGAACAGTTCCACAGTGATGCGAGTTTGGAAGCAGTGGACCGACGAGCACCGAACAACTCGAAAAACAGGCACTGGACGACAGAAGGTGACGTCAGAGCGCGATGATCGACACCTGCTCCGCATGGCGGTGAATGATCGCACAGCTTCCTCCAGGCAGCTGGCAGCACGTTGGTCTACTGCTACAGGTGTACAATTGTCGGCTTCGTCAATTCGTCGTCGTCTGCTGCGCCGTGGATTGCGTGCAAGGGTGCCTTTATACAGGATTCCCCTCACGGCGAATCATCGACGGCTGCGTCGGCAGTGGGCTCTTGAGCACAGAGACAGGCGAGCTGATTGGCACCAAGTTGTCTTTTCAGATGAATCACGCTTCAATTTGTGGACCCATGATGGCCGTGTTCGTGTTAGACGTTATGCCGGTCAACGCTGCCTTCCTGAGTGTATTATTGAACGACATAGTGGTCGAACACCCGGAGTTATGGTCTGGGGTGCGATTTCGTATCATGGACGATCCAATTTGATACGAATTGAGGGTAATCTCAATAGCAACAGGTACGTCCGTGAAGTGCTACAGCCCGAAGTCGTTCCTTTCCTTCAAGGCATCCCTGGAGCTATCTTTCAGCAGGATAATGCACGCCCACATGTTGCGCGGACTGTTCGAGACTTCTGTTCAGCACAACGCATGCAACTTCTTCCTTGGCCTGCTTATTCACCGGATATGTCGCCTATTGAGCACGTGTGGGATATGGTTGGTCGGCGTCTCGCTCGTGATCCGCGTCCTGCAGTTTCCAAAGACGAACTTTGGTTGCGCATACAAGCGATATGGAATTCTCTTCCTCAAGCAGATATTCAACATCTGTTTGACTCCATGCCACGTCGTATAGCAGCACTTATTGCAGCGCATGGTGGCTGCACCAAATACTGATTTCGGACGCTTAATTTGTTTCTTTTGTTTTGAAAATTTCATCATTTATTTGTATCAGTACAAGTCGTTTCTGCATTAAATTTCATTTGATTCTGATGATTCTTTCATGGTGTTGCATTTTCTACAAACAGCAGTATATATTCATTCTGTTCATTCAAATTGCATTTATTCTAACTCATGTGAAAAAAAAATCTTTTAATTTATCTTCAGTAAAAATACTTTTAATTATTTATTAAATTATATTCCTTTATCTAGAATAGCACTTGTATACCAAAACTATCACCTGAAACCTTTTTTTTTTCTAATTACATAATGAAAATAATATATAAATTTTCCAAAACTAACTTCTTTGGCAGTAAAACGAAAAGAAGCGAAAATAAAAATTGATATTGAACATTTTTGTAGGGGGAGAAGGAACTTTTTTATAAATAAATTTGTCTGAAAAAGTTCCAAAGTTACTTCTCAATATCTTACACTGTATTTCTGCATGAATTTCTGAAATAATGAGGAGTTTCTCATAAAGTTGAAGTAAGTTTAATTTCAGGGAGCTGTTATGTTTAATAGAATTCATAATTCTATCGTAATATTTCCATTTAGTAGACATAACATTTAAGCATTAAATTAGTTTAGTTTTAATATTATCTTACTTCTTTTAGTAAATCTTTAAATAAGAAATTGATTATTTTTTTTATTTTTATTTATTTTAAAAATATTCTTTTAAATATATCTCGGAAATCTTAAATACTTTTTTTTCTTCTCTACTATGAATCAATTTTCAATTTTATTTTTCATGATCCCAAATTCAATGTCTTATTTTACTTTGATAATATCCTTCGTTTTATGAATCCTTTTCGCAGATTTCTATTGTCATTTAAAATGGAACAAGTTTTCCATTCGTATTTAATTTTAAAATTCAGTAGTTTTTTTCTCTCTTCTGTACCATTCTAAGATAAATACAATATATGAAATTAATATTCATTTTTAAATGCATTATTTATTAATAAAATTATAAGATGATTTACTGTTTAATACATATTTGACATTAATTTAGGGTTATATTAATCAATTAAATATTTCTTTAAAGATTTGCGCTTTTACTTAAAATAATCAATTATGAGGTAACTATTCATTATTTCTATCAAAATTTTCTTAGGAAAACAACGAAATATGATGTAAAGGTATAATAGAAATTATTTTGATGTAGAAAAAAAATATCATACAATTTTAGATTATTGGAGAATTTCATTCCATGGAATTATTAAACTATCTAATTAACCTGATTATTACTATTAAAGCATGTTAAATAACAAAAAATTATTAAGCGGTTGAAATCAAACATAAACAATTTGGAAGAAATGCTTTAAGTTATGAAAATTGTTAAAGGAGATGAGGAACAGCTTTCAAAATAATTCAGTATCTTTTTTTTAACACTGTTTTTAATTTCCCCCTAATCTTACTAAAAAGAAAGAAAAGAAAAAGTTAGTATAAAATAAAAGAAGAAATTTTGTAAGGAATTTTTCGAGAATTTTCATTCGGTCGTTAATGTTAAAGAAAAGGATACTAAATTTTTGGAACTTTCCCAGGTAGAAAAATATTCAGGTATCAGTATTGTCGATTGATTTCACTAGAATAATAGAGAACCGTATATTAATATGTTACTAATTAACATTTGATTCAAAATTAATATTAATTAGGAATTGTACAATAATAAATACAATGAATACACAACAGTAAACACAACAGTAATGTAAATAATCATTGCTGATTCCTAAACTTCAGTTGCTAAATTTTATTTCTGTATTTTGGTAAATTAATATTTTTGGTTCAATTGTGATCATGCTTTTTCCTGTAAAATGAACTGTGATATTTGAATAAAAACATGGTGATTGAACCAATTCGTTTGTTCTTTCAAACATGTTGCCGTGAATCTGATCTCGGGCAAATAAAATTAAATTATGATCCGGAACCGGTCAAGAAGTAATCTCAATTTCTTTTTCTTACATCACGCAAACTAATTAAATTAATTATGTGCTATATTCCCCATCCAAAGTCACAAAAAACCGCAACCGATGGGAAAGAATATGACAAATAAAATTTTTTACAGATAACTCAATACAAACTTTTCGAAATGTATATAGAGTTTTTAGATATTTGAATCTTAACTTTTTTTTCTATATTATTGGTGACAAGCCTCGTAATTTTAAACCTCGGTCATATGACGTGCATGATACCTGAGCTGGCACCCTTCTTCTAACTTCCAGACCACGCCAACGGGAGGACTTTGAGCCTCGACAGATTTAAAGTGCATCAGTCTCGACTACACGGCAGTTCTTCAATGACATCAACTCGATAATGAACTGTTTTATTATAATTAATTCTCTGAAACCCAAAATAAATATCTGTGAAGTGACACACACATTATACGCTAATAAAGGAACAAATGTACACTAAATATATGCTGTTTAAAAATTCTTTACAAGCATCGATTTTCTAAGAGTCAATAAATATGATATATTTTTTAAACAATCAAGTGTGCTTTTTGACAGTTTTTGATTCTTAAGAAAATTCTTACATTTTCTTCCTCAAAATATGTAAAATAATTGATAAATATATCTTTTCTAAATAAAAAGTTATTCGTGATGAATTGAATCTTTTGTTTTTCATATATAATTTCAATAACATTTGCATGTTTTGTGTGTGTTAGATAGAAAAATTTCACTTAAATTCTAAGAGTAATACTCAGATTTTTGAGTGATAAAAGAAAATTAAAAAAATTAATAATAAAAATAAGTAAAGAAAAAAAGTATGATTTTGAATTCAGTTCTTAGGGTAACATTTCTCTTATCACAAAGTGTTAATAATGTTAGATGAATCTGTCATTTTTCTCATTAAAACATTTACAAAATGTTTTTATCTTTTTTAACACTAAAAAAACTAAAACTGTTTTTATGCGAGCATTGAATTCTGAAATTTTTTATGGATTCTACAAAATTAATATTTTTAGCAGCTACATTTTTAAAGAAAATGGTGTAACGTCTGTGGCACTTTCCTCGGCCTTCTTTAATGTTTGTTGGTCGAGCTACCAACTTTGACACTCATGCATCTGGACTGCCCGTGCGACACCTGATCTCTGAGATGTCAACCGTTGGGGGATAGTAGCTATTTCGGGAGCTTGTGAAGATTGGGGAGATTCGCCAACGAGAAAACCGTTGGAGGTCGATGGCCCTCAAAGAGCGTCAGTCCCTGCTTGGTTCCCGGTCCAGACGGACGTCTTGGTATCTCCTGTCACATATTTTTGTATAATAGCTGTACATAGTCACATTAAATATTTTAAACTTAAAAATCAGAATTCACCTATTTGTCTGAATAACAATAAATTATTTTCAAACGGTACAATGGTGGCAGAACCGTTTCACTTGAATCACCGTTGATAAAAATTAGCTTTAAATCAACTTTGAAAGTTTTTCTCTCACGAACCGACTGAAACACACACTGTCAAAAAATGTTTTTAATCCTAAACATATATTTAAAAATTTAAGGTTTTATGGAGGCATAAGCTGAACACCCACGACGGCTTTGTAAGAAAGGAATTGACGTGACTTATAACGTTAATAAAATCGAGAATGATGTATAATCATACGGAAATCGATAATGAATGCGGCATTTGAGACAGAATATTGCCCCTGAAAGCAATTATCTCATTTCCCTTTGTATAAGGTGTATTTTTCTTGTGTTTAAAAATTCCATTTCTCGTATAAAAACTTGTTTCTTAAAGATTGTAGAAGAGAAAAACAAGGGGGGGGGGATGTAGGTATAGATAGTTTCTGTTTCAATTTCTCTCGAATTCTTAAAAATTTGCATATCAATATGTTGAATATCAATTAAAAAAGTCTTAAAATATTTTCAAGCATTTCATAAATGAATACAAAATAAGGAGATACATGGTAAGAAATAAACTGTTGTTAACATACGAATAAGCTACTGCATAACAGCTCATGTTTTTTAAAGTTTTTTTTTTAATAATTTTGATCAGTTCGAATAAATTCAACATTTATTCTATTGAGTATAGTATGTTATATTTTCTAATACTTATACTTCATTCAGTATATGCTAAAATTTTGTTAAAAACAAAATTCCCTCTTTCCTCTTTCGAGTACTGTTATTAGAGTATAACTAACAAATATTCCTTTTTTTCTTGCTGATATAGTATTTTGCGAAGTAATTAAAACTTTTGATAAAGATTTATTTTTTCACTGCTATTATATAAAGAAATTATCAAATCAGGATGAGTTGAGTACTGTTTCAAAATATATTTCTTCCATTTTTGAATTACTTATTCATGCAAAGTAATGAGGAAACAGTACCCTAAAAATGACAGAATATTAAAAAAAAAAACTACATCACCTTATTTTAAGTTTAGAACTTTTACAAATTTATGACAAATCTTTCATAGTTCCATCTGTATTATTTAGCGCATTATTTTAACTTTCTTTCACAGAGTGCGCCATATTATTTTTTTAACCTTTAAAATTTTGGATTCTTTTTCTTTGCTTTAAATTTTTCACGATGGTCACGCATTTACAATTCCAAGTCTCTCTTTTTTGCAATCAATATAACGTATCAAATTATTCTACTCGCAGAATAAGAATCTTGATAAATAATTCTTTTTTTTAGAAAAAAAAAATCCACAAAATTACGTGTAAATGTTTTTTTACTGGTTTTCGTAGCGTCTGATAGTATAAAATAATTGCTAAGTTGCAAATAATACTATTAGAACCAAACCCATGCACAGAATTGTGAAAAAAATTCTAAGAAATTAAGAAAAATATCACTCAAAAATATTAAAATAAAGGGAGTCTTATCTCCCCACCCTCTGAATACAAGAAGGGGCAGTAAAATGATTGACATTAATGAGCTCCACTTCTACGAGTATTGCGGAAAGCATGTGTTCTCTAAAGGAGCTTGGTTTGTCCTCCAAACTACCAAGAAACACAAGTGCCTTTTCAAAAAGGTTTCAAGGATGCTTGTAAACTCGCCTGCACTGTTTCTAAATGACTCCAATAAATGTCAAATGAAAGTAGACTTACAGACTTTCCCCAAATTATTTGATCAGTCTGTTTCGGCCTCTTTTAGATCATATATTAGCTTTACTCGTAGACTATGCAGGACACTGATTTTATCTTTGGATTTCAAAGAGGGCTAGAAAAGAGGAGGGAAAATTATTTTGAAGTGTAAAGGCGGTGGGGAGGAGGTGAAAGAGGATGCATCAGCTGTTCTATGTTCATTCGTTCTTTTTTTGTTGGGTATCAATAGCTAGAATGCTCTTGGCAAGGGTGGTATTCAATGAAAGTAATTTTCACAGAATTGATAAGGAATGGTCTTTATGGTGTTTGTAATGTACTAGTCAATCATAATCGGGGGAATCTTTTTGTTCTTGTTAAAGGGACTACTTGTCACCGATTCTGACTCGTCATTGAATTATGGTTGTATTGGAGGGCTCCGCTACAGAAGTAACAAGCTCCTCATCTCGTATGCTAACAATGGAGATTTGTTCCTCTAGAAAGGTGTTAATTAAAGATTCTGTTAAAAGGGGTGGATCAGAGATGGTACGGAAGTATCATTTGGAATGCAAGATGTTAGGAGGGGGGGAATTGAAGTAATTATTACCAGACTGGTAAGAAAAATTGTTCACCCCCCCTTTGGAAAAGTTTATTTCAATTAAGATTGTTTACATAATGTCGAAGCTCTATTGGATGATAATTCTCAAGAGTAATGATAATTGGCTGATAACATGTAAGAACCTAAAATATAGTTTTTTGGAAACCGGAACTTTTTCTCTTTCTTACAGATTCTCAAAAATTTTAATTGAAATTAAAATTTCTTCATTTCCCGCCTTAATAGTGTAATTGAAATTGAACAAAAAAGGAGAATTTCAAGTTGTTGAGCATATTGTTGAATCATTAGGTAAATATCTTGAAAATATTCAATGTATATTCTTAATAAAATGCATCTTTACGTACTAGCTAATACATACTTAGACTGAACTGACATTTTACTGGGCATTTTAGTTTGGAGTAAGTGAATGATATATTCTGATTTAATCTAATTTTAGATAACTTAATAATAAATAATGTAATTATGTAGACTTTTTTTTTCCATAAATGTGTGTGTGCAGTTAAGAGTGAGAGAAAGAGAGCAGTATTTTTTTTTTTTTTTTTTTTTACAAATTATCAACTTCCATGCGAAATAATTTGTGATCTTCAAGAGAAATAAATTTAACAATTCCTTTCAATAGAAATTATCCGTTAACTCAAAACAATATTCAAATCTCTGAGCGATAAGTTAATAGTAATTTCAACCGAAAATCCTCTCCTTTTTATACATTTGGTTAATTTGTTTTATTAACGTCGCATTTAGAAACAAAATTGAAGATATTTTTTATAGAATTCAAACCATAAATAATAAATTCTTCATTCCTATGGAAAACGTATTGATAATATTTTGCTTTTCAAAAGAATTTAGTTAAAAAAAAACATACCTTTGTTATTACAAATTCATTAAATAATATCTATTAAGGATTGTTTTGTAATGAGAGTTATAACAAATTAACGAAAGTTGAATTTATTGTTTGTTATAAGAATATAAGAATCATTATATATATATATATATATATATATATATATTAAGATAGATAGAAGGATTTTGAATGAATTTCTTAAAATCATTGATATAATTGATATGCGACTTAATATTCTTTTGGAATTGTTTATTATTTATAATATTTTTTTTCCATTTTTTTATGTATCTCAATTCTTAATATTTCTACTGTTCCAATTTACAAAAGAAAGTGTTCACCCACTTTCAAATCTTACAATATTCTGGAGGCACATTTCATCCAATCGTTATTGAAAATAACATTGAATAGCAATTTTTTTGACTAGTTTGGTAATTGTTGTATAAGTTACGCATTTATACAATATTTTATCTTTCAGAGCATTGTCAAATCAGAATCCAGTTAAATTTTTGTTGCTTTTTCTCCTACGGTACATTGATTAATCATTTCATTTATAAAAAAATCAGAGTAATATACTATAATGCATAAGTTTTACTAAATCTTGAGTATTTTGTGCACATTTTTATATTTTTTCAGCATGCATTTAAACATTTCTCTGAGAACATTTTTAAGATTAAGTACGAAATTTGTGGGGAGTTTTAGCCTTTTCTCTTTTTCCGAATAATGCAAAAGCTACAAAATTTTAAATTGAGTTTTAAATTATTGTAAACATTACTTTCATTTTTATAGAGCTAATTGAAATAATATAAAACAGAAATAATACATGTAATGTAAATTTTGCTAAAAAAGAGCCCTTTTTTATTTATTCTCAATAAAACTTACTAATGTAATTTTCTTAATGTTTCAGATGCATCCTTCACTAGAAAATATAAATTTTTTGATATCGGCTCTTAGATGGAAGAAACCATCAAATATATTTTAACGGAAGCTAGAGTATTGCCGGATAGAATTTCGACTCCGATGTGTACCATTTATGTTAGTGATTCGGCAAATAAAGATTCCAGTCGAAAATTAGATTCGGTATGGATTTGTAAAAATAAATATCGATTCGGATATTCGGGAAAAGTAAATTTATTTAATTCATGTAAAGATAAGTAAAAGTTTTCTTATGTAGTGTTATTTTTTAAATGTTTTTTTTTAAAAAGAAAATAACATATCTATGAAAACAAATTTTGTATATATATATGTGTGTGTGTGTACTTGAAAAATATATTGTTCGCATTATTAAGCTAACTTTTAAATTATAAGTATGAAATTTTATAAGACGTACCGTTTTATGTATGGGGCATTGTTATTTCGAAATTATGCCTTTTTATAGCATTTTAAAATCCTCATATTATACTCAGAGATGAAAATTTAAAAACGACTTACTCTACTGTACTAGAGCTTTAATTCGAAACTAGATATATCAGATTTTTTTTTTATTTATGTTTAAGTACGAACATAAGTTTTATAAAAGTATTATTTCAAATTTTAATTCACAAGCACTAATGTAAATATGAATGAAACAAATAGTGAAAATTTGCAATATCTGAAACCTAAGTATACCTTTTCAAACAATTTCCTATGATATAAACGTATATATTAGTTAATTCACATAGGATTTCATAAGCAAGAATAATGCTTTTTATTATCAATTTAAATAAATTTTTAAAACAATATATTGTTCTTTCTTTACTGGCTTTTAAAGTACGAAACGACTTTTATTGCAACGTTTATACAGCGTATTCTAACATATAATAACGCATGGAAGTTAACCAGTTACTAATTAATTGATGTTATTAATCGTTTTATTTTAGATAGTTATTTTTTCCAGATTAACCCATTATCAAAAACCTTTTTTGAAAACATCAAAATTCACCTTCTTGATATTTTCTTACTGATAATTTGCTTCGACAGCAAAATTCAAGTAAGATTAGTTCTCAAACACATGAATCTGTTCCGAAAGAGAAGAGACAACCGCAAATGAGTTAGCCTATTATTGTCGATTTTTATTCTCTTCTGAGAGAAAAGACAGAAATAGTAACATCTTACTTCGACAAACTTCTAGGAGAACCAGGTAAAAAAAATAACAACAATTATCTTTAAAACGTGCCCTATACATTCATTGAATATGGGAATGTATTTTGTTTAATTAATATAAATTATTGCAGATAAGACAATCCTTTTGGATGAAACTTTCCTAACGAAAAGGAAATACAATAGAGGCCGAAAACGCAAACCATGGCCCAAATTGTTTTCAAAATAACTGTCGATATGTTACTATTAAACATCTATTTATTTTTAGACCTAAGCAAATATTTTTACAATAGTAATTTTCTTACAGCGAGGACAAAGAAGGGCTATTTTTTCTTCTGGACGCGAAAACGAGAGATCTTTGGCCTCTTTTTGCCATCCAGAGACTTCTATTATATGTACGGATAGCGCATCCCAGTATCACAGAATCAATAAATTTTTCAATGACCCTGGGCATAAAACAACAATCATAAAAAAAGGAGAATTTGTTAGCAAAATAGATAAATTTAATACTGTGAATTCTCTAGAAAAGGAGAACAAACATTTTAAAAAAGCAATAGTAAGCAGATAATCTAAAAAAAATTTAAAACAATATATGGCATTACATTTTCACAGAAGAATGAGACTTAGTACGATGAAGTCTTTAGATGCAAAAGTGCAAATATTTTTTAAAGTTATCTCTGTGGTTTTTCCAAGTTATGAAAGAAAAGCATTAAGCTAAAAAAAAATTGGAATTCCAACGGTAGAGTCCGAAGGCATTTCGGACAAGATGCCAAAGACTTCAAATAAAAAATTTCTAGAAGGTATTTTATTTCACAATTTTCTGAAATTTATGATCATTCGAGATAACTACTCTGTTTTTTAAGCAAATGGATCACTTATTTATTTCAGGATTAAGTGATGATGACGAAGTTCTTTTTGTGGATGATCTGGATGGAGATCCAAATTGGAAAGATTTTTAAAAAAAATCCCCCCTTCCGAAAAAAAGGAGCACTAAAGTTAAAATTTTCAAGGTTGTTGATTTTTATTAATCGTCATTAAATTCTTATGTAATACGATTACATACGATTTTTTTAAATCTAGGATTCCATTTACTTTCTCTCTCTTTAAGAAACTCTGCCACTTTTTGTAATAATTAGTATTTCAAAATCAAACACCTACATTTTTGGGGGATTTTTGTTATGTAAATATGGATTTAATTTAATAATAGCTTTGTATAGTATAAAATCTTGAGTATAAAAATTTGCATTTTACAAAAACAATTATATTTACTTGATTTTCACATTTACGTTTTGTCATGTTAATAATTTCTTTACTGGCCTTTATATCTTTCAAGGATCGTGACATTAAAATTGAGTCGTGGGTGCGTATTCTGATGATTGAAAGAAATGGATATCAAAGTCCTTAAGTGGTGTTGTGAAGAAGTAGGTGAAATAAGTAATTTTCTAATAATTTTTAATATGATAAAATGAAAAAGAAAGAAACTACATGAAACTCTTTTAATATTGAGGTATTTTCTAGAGATATTAGTCTATACTGAAATGATAAATCTTAACATTTAGAAAAAAAATTAAAATGTACTTCATTTGTTAAAAAAGAATTTTAAAATTTTGATACTTTAACATGAGAATCCACTAATATTTTTTTCATTCACATGATAAATTATTTTCGGCGTAATAAAATATTGCTTGATCACATTTCCATCGGATAAAATGCTTCACAGTCGTCTCTTTTGAAATTTCTATCCGCAAGGGATCGAATTCTTATTCGATCATTAAAAAATTCTGCATTTATTATAAGCGATATTTATTTTCAACGTCTTCACTTGAAGGATTTCATTATTTGAAATAACAGACTAACTTTCCAATATTGTTTATTAATGAGATTAGTTTGATAAATCTATTTTCTCTTATTTTAAGTTACTTTATTTAAAAGCTATGAACTGAAAAAAAAAAAAAAAAGAATGGAAAATAATACTGCTTTAAGGCACTGTACCGTAGAGTTATATTTAATTCAAAATTACATCTTTAATTATTAATTTTAATATTTTTTTAAAAAAAAATGCATGAAGGATTCGATGTTATACACAAAATCAGTTACGAAATAGAATTTGATCATTCAGAAGAATACGAGAATAATCTTCAGTAATCCAATAATAATGAAGGGAAAAAAAACCAATTTCAATGTTAAGGGATAAAAATTATTTATTCTAGTTCTGACATTAGGGAAAATACGCATTTTTTTTACAATTTTAATTTATTTTGATATGATTCAAATTTCTTCTAATAATAATGAAGAAAAAACCCGATTTCAATGTTAAGGGATAAAAAATATTTATTTTAATACATAAGGTAGTAAAAATTACCCAATTTTCTTGGAATTTTAATTTATTTGTATACGATTTAAATTATTTCAACTAATTTCGATTCGCTAATACTACAAAACTTCAATTTACTTCTCCAAATTGGTATGTATTTCTTTAAAAAAAATTTTTTTCGGTTCATTTAAAATATCAAATAAAACTTTCAAGTAAACAGCAAAAAAGATAGCTGGAGCGCGATTTAGTCGACAACACTTTTCTAAAAACAAAATCACTGGAAAATTGATGAATGTTAATAAAAATAACAGTGAATTACCAAGCAGAGAGTTCATGGTTGCTACAAACCGGTTGATTCTTAAGCAACTATCTGTTCTAGTACTTACGGTAATAAGAATCCAGCAAATTCTTACAAACTTTAATTTATTTTTATTCAAAAAATAAAATAACTTTAACCTAACTTCTATTTAATTTTATTAAATAATTAATTTACTTCTTCAAATAGGTAAGCATTTTTTTAAAAATATTTTTGAATGGTTAATTTTAATAATGCCTTATTTAAAATATCAAAGGACACTCTTATATAAACAGCAAGAAGATGGGTGGAGCGCAATTTAGATGACAGCACTTTTCAAAAACAAGACCGTTTGAAAAATGATAAATGTCCAGAAAAAACAATGTATTACTACACAGAGAGTTTTCCCCTTTGATCGTCTTGCGCACGGTTACTACAAACTGGTTTCTCCCAAGGACAACGTCTTAGCAATCAACCTTTAACTAGAAATTTGGACTTGGCAGAAAAAAACCTTCAATCCCGTAAAGTAAAGACTCCCCACACTTTCACAAATTCGCTTCTCAAAGCATTTTATTGAAAAATTAAATACGCGCCTTTGCGCTTACTCTGGGTAACTTGTACTTTAATTTTCTAGAAATTGCTTTCAATCTCAATACATAAACAACTAACAATTAGCTCAATAACAAATAATAATTAAATCCATAAAATGTAATCAATGGATATTCGATTTTGAAGCATTCTTGAGTTGCAATATGTTTACAAGCCTTAAGTCTGGATTTTATGTTTATTAACTTCTGACCCAATAAATTTTGTGAAGAGCGATATAGGTGAATTAAAATATTCTGAATAACACCCATAGATGGCGCTAAGTATTCCAAAGTATTTAGCACGTTGTGTTGGCTGGTATAATCAACTTGAGCGATAAACGAGCCTCAACGTACAAAGGTCATTTGGGGTAATGGGGGAACATCATGTAGTTTCACAGTTGTAAAGTTAAAAGAGTCAAATATTTATTTTGTCTATTACTTGAGTTATGTCTCCATCTGTTTCTATTTTTTTTTTTTTTTTTTTTTGGAAGGGGATGTTTTGTGAGTATAAATCTAGTTTTTCTCCTAGTATTAAAAGTGTTTAAGATTAAAGATGTAAACTTTATTTATTTTTGTAAGGGAAAATAATAATAGTAAAAAATAATAAAAAATAAAATATAGTGATCAGAAATGTACAACAATAAAAAGAATGAGAAGATAGCACTCTGAAATGTTGTCATATATTATTATCGAAGATATTCAAATTTAATTTATAAAAGCAATCAATATAATGATTATTATTAAATAGCTTACAAAAATTCATTTAATTAGTATAAATGCTGTAAAACAAAATTTGAATGTTATTTTATCATGTCAAAACTAAACTAACTGTATACTTACATTTTATTTCTACTAAATAGATATATTACTATTGAATTATGTATTCTATTAATCATAATTGTTCCTTGAAATTAAAGTTACTTAAACCTTATGGTTAATTCCTCATTTTTTCGGAAATTCAAGCAGAAATGAATTATAGGTAATTAGCGAAAAAATGTGGATCTTTTTCAGTCATATTTATTTATAAAAAAGCTTTCTCTCCTCCCCCCCCCCCACTTACAAAAATTGTTCAACATAAATTTTTATAGTTCACTTATTTTCGTTTTATTGCCTTAATAGTTAAATTTGGAAAATATATATTATTATCATAATACATTTATAAAAAAAAATCCGGACAGTAAAGGGAAGCTTGCATCTATTTCAGGTTTGAAAATTTATCTTTTGCTTTTCCTTAACTTTACAGGATTCTTTATATATTTTTATATTAAAATATGAAAATATTTCTTTCCATATGCTACGAACAGGACTTTCTGAGTAAGAACACAATACCAGATAAAGTTCGTTAAGAATTTTAAACAAATACCTTTTTTATGCCTGTTTCCAAAGAATAAGCAAATATTATTGATGTAAATAAGAAATTAATAATATTTTCTTCATTAAATACTTTGTTTGATTTTGTGCTTATTAACATAGAACATAGGAGTAACACGAGGACTTTGAGCGACGAATACCGCAATTTTAAACCTCGGTCAAGTGACGAGGATGCCACTTGAGCTGTCCTTTCCCTCCCCATACTTCCTTCTGTTCCTTCTAATCCTTTATTTTTTGTTATTGATTCAGAACACATAGTCAAATATATCTGTAACAATTGGATTAATCATAAAAAAGCAGGGCAATGTTTTTATTTTCCAGATTTTGAAGGTCATAATAAGTTTCCATTATTAGAATCAAATTTCTCTACACTTAATCGACTATATGACATGGAAAGCAATAATTTACTAAAGTTTGATGATGGTTAACATTACGTCCTTCAAATCTTAAAAAACAAAATGTGAAAC